>PVHY01002122.1:91766-135027 GCA_004024945.1 Uropsilus gracilis | reverse complement strand
AAAAAAAATACAGAGAGGAAAAGCTGGGCAAAACACTTTGTGAGTTACAATTCAGAAACCCATTTTTGGCCACATCCATAGATGGCAAAAATATTAAGGGAAATATAAACAGCTGAGATTACATCAAAATAAAAAGCTTTTGTACAGCAAAAGAGACAAAAGAAAAAACAAAAAGAATCCCAACCGAGTGGGAAAAATTTTTGTCCTCCATACAAGTGATAAGGGTCTGATAACAAAGATACACAAAGAACTCACACAACTTAACAAAAACAGAGCAAAGAACCCAGTTAAAAAATGGGGAGAAGATCTAAAAAGACACTTCTCCAAAGAGGAAGTCCAAATGGCTATCAGGTACATGAAAAAATGTTCAACATCATTAGCAGTAAGGTAAATGCAAATCAAAACCGTAATGAGATACCACCTTACACCAATAAGAATGGCCCACATCCAAAAAATAGACAGCAACAAGTGCCTGTGTGGATGTGGAGAGAAAGGAATACTTTTACACTGCTGGTGGGAATGTAAACTGGTCCAGCCACTATGGAAAGCAGTGTGGAGGATCCTCAAACTAATGAAAATGGAGCTACCATTTGACCCAGCTATTGCTCTCTTGGGAATTTATCTAAAAGAGACCTCAATGTGCAAACAAAAGGACACCTGTGCTTGGATGTTTATTGCAGCACTATTTATAATTGCAAGGTCCTGGAAACAACCCAAATGCCCAAGACAGATGACTGGATGAAAAAAATGTGGTGTATATACATAATGGAATATTACAAATCAATAAAAAATGACAAATGTGATGAATTTTTGGTAACATGGATGTACCTAGAAGAAATCATACTGACAGAAACAAGTCAGAAGGAAAAAAGACAAAAATCAAATGGTTTCACTAATATATGGACAATTAAATGAAAGTACACAACTGTGGGAGGGGACTATCTGGAGTGACCAGGGAGGGGAGGTGGTGGGGATCACAGGGATCACAATGATGTAGAAAAAATATATATATATATATAAAAATATATATATATATATATATACACACATATGTATGTATATATGTGTATATATATATTACATTTCCCTATATATGTATATGTATACATATTTATAAATAATTTTTAAAATACAAAGCAATTAATTTAAAAAAAATAAAAAGCCTTTCAGATCCTATATCTTTCTCTTCTCCTTCTGGGATTCCAGTTTTCTTTAGGGTATCTGACAGTTCTCCGATTTTTTTATTCTGTCTTCTTACTTTGTCTTTCTCTCTCTTTCTCCATCCTCTCTACTTCTGTATCCTCTAGTGTGCTGATTCATTTCTATTTCTTCTAATCTGCTTTTCTGGCTTTTCCCTGCATTTTTGAGCTCTTCTAATGCCCCTCTTATATATTGTATCTACTGCAGCTTCAATTTTATTCTTCAGTTCATGATATAGCTCAATATGATATTGCTCATTTTGCTCATTCTTTCTATATTTTTCTGATAAGTCTTTTAGTTTGTTGAAAGTTTCTAACCTCTTGCTCCCCCCCCCCCACTTCCTTGGCCTCTTTGAGTGCTTTTATCATAATGATCCTGAGTACTTTGACATATAAAGCATTTCTTCCATGCCATCCATGTTGATTTCTGCATATTGTTTATCCTTTGGTGGTGAGTTATTCTACTTAGGGCTTGCTTGAGTATTTACATTCTTGCTCCTTCCTGTGTTTTTCTTTTGGGCTTGCTCTAGGTATTGGGTAACTACTGTCTCATATTAGATGACCTGTTGAAGCCTATTTAGTTGTGGTTGATTCTGCCTTTGTGCTTTCGCAGCTGTGGTGATTATATCTTGCATCGATTGTCTATTTTGGGGGACAAGTTTCTTTTAGAGATTGGATGTGGTGAGTAGATGTGGTTTCTATTGTATTGTCTGTCTTCTTTTTTTGTTGTTTCTCCTCTTTTAGATTGATGGGTCTTAAATATTTTTTAGTGCTTCTGAGTGTCTAGGGCTTGTTGTATAATTCTTTTTGGCTGGGGTATCTTGATGCTATTGGGTAGTGAGTGTCCTTGATTCTCTAGTCTGAGTGTTACCGAAATTTCTGGGTTGCTGGGGTGCAGGCTCTTTGCCACCATGTTATATTTCCCTGGGCCAGTAAAACTCAGTCTTAGCATCAGTCTGTATAGCAGAGGCCCATTCAGTAGCAAAACTTGTGGCCCCACCCTATCTCCCAGGTGTGTTACCTTGGAACTGGAAGTAGTCTAGTGCTAGCTGGAGCCTTCACCTGAGTCCCACCAGGCTGTTCGTGTGCGGGGCTCTTCACCACCAAGTGTATTTCCCTAACAAAGGATTTTATTAACAAGGAAAGTTAGTCAAGAAAACTATTAACAAGAAAAGTTAACCAAGAATGTGAAAATGAAGTTAATTTTTAAAGCCAAAAATGGTGAATTATATTACTCCAATCACCCTTTAGTCCAAAAGTCCTAAATACAATCCCATATGATACCCCTTTGCCTCTCCAAACCTCAGAGGAATGCACTCTGCAAAGTCCAGTTTTTTCTCTGGCATCTTCTCTTCTTCTTTTCCTCTCCAGTGTTCTGAGCTGCACCAAGATGCTTCAAACTTCCATAACTGGTGATGCACAAATCAGCTTTCCAAATCCTTGGCTGTCACCAGGTACCAGCTTTCCATGCCACCTAGCTGTGGTGCCACACTCTCCACACCAACCACTCTTCTATCTGCCACCATGGCTCCTCGCCACCACCAACTCACTTTTCCAGGGGTCTTCTGACCAGCCTGGTCACTCAGGCTACTCTTTACCCACCTGTAATTCTCTTCTCTCCATTCCCCAAAAGGTCTAGTTTCTGCTCCTTGTATTTTTATCCCCCTGCTTCTGGCCCAACCCCTGTTTCAACTACTTCTTCTGGCAGTTAAACTGCCAGAAGTTGGGGGAGAGCCACCCAATTTCAGAAACATATGTGAAACTCCATTGAAAATTATCTGATAAATGCTCAAAGTGATCAACCCTGAGTGATGAAGTCAGTGTTACAGAATTTAGAAACAGCAATACTGAGAAAATTTGTCCAAATATTGATGATGGTACATGTGTTTCTGTGTAAGTTGGTCCCATATTTCCAGTGATTTAAATAGGAATAAAAGATATTTTAAAAGCCTGATAAATAGAGAAGTCCAAGAAGTGCTTAGATCAAAGTAAGGCATTTAGAACTCATCACCATATTGTTATCATTTAAATTCCAATTCAGTAAGATTATTTAGAGATAACTGATTCTGGAACACTGGAGGGAGAATTTCCAATATCTAATGCCTAAAGGTTAGACTTCCCCTCAAGTGAAACATTAATTGCCAAAGAATTTTAAAATAAACTTTGCAAGGCTCACATATACTGGTAAATCTGGCAACCCTACTGGAAAAGAGATGGAGTAGTTAGTGCAGATACATCATAACCTTCCACAAGATTCTGTCACTCTCTCTCTCTCTCTCACACACACACACACACACACACACACACACACACACACACACACAGTGGAGCAGAAGTTTTGTGACATCGGTTAAATATCACAAGTGCCTATGTGGAATAGTGAGTATCTAGATCCATGCTGAAGAGAGTGACACAGCAATCAGAGGCCTTGAGAGAGCATGCCAGCTAACAGATCAGCAGAGACCTCACAACCTTCTATAGGACCCAAGTAGTACCTATATGGACTAATAAGAGCCTAGTTGTGGGGTGCTGAAAATAGATAAGTGATATTCCCTAGATAAAGGAAGACCTTTATCTGTCCTTGCACATTACTGGCAAACAAGAGATGGCTTCAACAAGTCTCTTATTTGTGATGGCAGTCCTCCTAGGAATGTCCTACTGAAGAGACATATCTGGGAAAGTTAAAGGTGCTTACCTCCAAAGGTATTTTTCTTGCTAGGTAATCAATCCCCAATCCTCCTACCCCACATGCTACATACCATGGGATTGTCAGCCCAGGGGTTGTCCCTCTTTATGCTACATTGTAATCATTCCTTTACCAGAGTATTTAAGGGGACCTACAATTCCTAATAATTGGATTGGTACATGTTCTCCTTAGAAATGACATACATGAACTGACGATGAAATGAAGTTTTACTTTAAAACTGGAGATTCAGGATTTCAAGGAGAAAAGAAGAGATAAAAAACTTATGTGAGCTTCACTGAAATACAATAGATCAAATGGCACACTAAATCATTGTAATTGAATATACAAACATACAAGAACACAAATAGAAAAAAGAAACAAATTTAAAAAAATGAGGAAACACTCTACTATCTGATTCCATGAAAAAAGGTAACATAATAATAATAATGCTAGAGGAAGGAGAGTTAGAGAAAGGGACAGAAAATGTATTTTAAATAATAATAAAGAACACTTTCCAAACCTAAAGAAGGAAATTAAAATACTGGAAACTAAAAGAAACCAAGTACATCTAAATAAAACGAGAGCATCAGCAAGCCACATGACAGTGAAATTTCTGAAAATTAGGCCAATAAAATGATACTGATCTGGTTAAGGAGATAAAGTAGCTTGTATATGAAAGTATTCTGATTAAGTTAAGAACATATGTCTCTGTAGAAATACTAAGAATGATGGAAAAAATAAAGTAGTTTGTTCCAAACACTTAAGAGAAAAAAAATCAGCCATGCATACTTTATCCTGCAGATTTTACTTCAGATATTATGAAAAAATGATTGCCTTTTCAGATAGTTAATAGAATATCTCAATGAGTTTAAAACCACTAAATCACTCATCAAGAATAATGGACCCATTACAAAATGAGGGCATACACAAAGATCTAAATAAGTACATAGATAGGAATATAAAAATTTAGACTATGAGGTAGCAAAAGACTATCATATCAATAACAATGTTAGATGTCAAAGAACTGAACCTACAAATTAAAGACTACTGCATAGCTAGGAAATAAAACCCAAACTTCTGCTATCTTCAGGAGTCACACCTAACCTAAATTTACAAACATAGACTCAAACTTAATGGTCGAAAGTCAATACTACACATGAATGCGAGTCTAAAAAAGTCAAGGACAGCCATACTTATACAAAATAGATTTGCTGCCAAAGAAGAAAAAAAATAGAATACAGGGAGGGACATTGTATCATGATACATAAAGAAAACATAAAAATTCATTTAGTTATAGGCACCAAATGAAGATGCAGGAAGATACATTAGATGACTACTATCAATTATGGGCAAAAACATCATATTTTGTTAGGAGACTTTAACATCCTACTCTCACCAATGAACAAATCAACTAACAGGGCCTCTGAACATTAAATAGAGAATTAGAATGCCAGGTCCTCATAGATATACACAGGAAACTGCATCTCCCGAAATCAGAATTCACTTTTTTTTTTCTCAAGTTTACATGAAGAATTTCAGAATTTGTGTACATTCTGGTACATAAATCAAGTCTCAATAATTTGAAGATCAAAATCATACCCAGCATGTTCTCAGACCATAAATGCATCAAACTAGAAATCAAGTATCAAAAGAATGTTTTTCATACATTGGATAAATGAGGAAATATATGAAAATTGAAATAAATGCTTCAAGATAAATGAAAATGAACATACAATTGTCTAAAACTTATGGGACACAGTGAAAGCAATGTTCAAGGAGAAATAGACAACAATAGAGGTCCACACCAAGAAACAAGAGCTCAAAAAACTTTCTCATTCAACTTGAAGAAATAGAAATGCAAGAACAATTTCAAAATACATAGAATAGAAATAATAAAGGAGAAATAAATTAAATGGAAATTAAAAAGGATAGATAAAAAAAATCAATGAGCCGGGCATGGTGGCTCGTGCCTGTAAGCTTCAGCCTATGAAGTGGCTGGGGCTAGGGATCGCGGTTCAAGTCCCACCTGGGGCCTGTAGGGAGACCTAGTTCCAAAAAAATAGTTGGGCATGGTGGCGCACAACTGCAATCCCAGCTACCTGGGAAGCTGAGGCTGGGGATTGCTTGAGTCTGTGGTACCCTGAGCAACGTGAGCCTGCAGTTCCACAGGCAAAAATAGCGAGACCTAGTCTTAAAATAAAACATAAAACCAAAAAAATCAGTGAAACCAAAAGCTGGTACTTTGAAAGAATAAATAAAATACACAATGACTAGCAAGTATTGAGAAAAGTTCTCAACATTACACCACAGTCTGACACCATACACCAAAATCATCTTAAAATGAATCAAACCATAAGATACATATAAGAAAATACAAGCAAAGGATTTCATGACATACCTTTGGAAATGCCTTTAGAGATTCATCCCCAACAGCAATTAAAGCAAGAAAGAACATAAACAACTGGGACTACATCAGACTTAAAAGCTCAAAGAAAGAAACAATAATTGAAACTCAATGACACCCCACTGAGTAGAAGAAAGTATTTGAAACATAATTCTGGCAAAGAACTGAAATAAAACATACACAAATAATTCATAAACTCAACAAATTATAGCAAATAACTGTGTCAAGAATTGGGCAAAATAACTCAAGACACCTCTCCAAAGCAGACATTAAAATAGACAGCAGACAATATGTTCACAAATATCATTAGAATAATGCAAAAGAAAAACATGAGGAAACATCACACACCTGTAAGAATAACCCTTATCAAAAACCAAAAAATAAAAATAAAACAGAAACAAGTTCTGGTGAGGATGTGTAGAAAATAGAACAGTTCATATTGCTGGTGGCAATTAAACCTGCTCTAGCCCTTAAAAAACACAATAGGGGATTACCTCAAAACATTAAACATGGATCTGCCATTTGACCCAGTAATTCCATTCCTAGGCATCTATCCCCCCAAAATCAAGACACTAATTTGAAAAAACACTTGCACTCCCACATTTATTGTTAAGCTGTTTACTATGCTAAACCAAGGAAACAACCATAACTGAATAGTCGAGACATAAAATATAGTGCAGGCCTATTGTTTCCATCAAATTGAGTCTCCAGGTTATAGCTATTTACCCCTGCTGAACTTACCTTTCATTCTAAAGAACTGTTCTATGAGCTCCTTACAGTTATCTTCACTTGATCCAATCCCCTGTGCCCTGGGGTGCCAGAAATTATAACTTCATAAATGCAACATCAGTGACTCAAATCTCTCAAATCTCATTTTCCCCTAGTCATTCTCTTCTTGGAGAATTGCAAGCACATCCATCTTTTTGACTAATCATGAAAGCCAAGGAGCTTATTCAGATAAGGTCTTATGATACACTGCAAACATTTCTTTTTCACAGACCTGAAGTTTGGAAGTCTGAGATGAAGATGCTAGTTATTTAGGTACAACCCACTCAATTATACATAAAACACGAGGTATGACTGGAACTAAGAAAGTAAATGTTTATTCAGAATCTGGTACCTGAGAAGACCATACTAGTGTTCCAGAACTATCTCCAGTTCAGAGTCAGGGAGAGAGATATTTAAAGATGTATGAGAACTGCAACTTTGTGAAGTTGTTTGATGTCTTTCTTCTTTTAAAATTATTATTTATTATAATATTTATTTAATTTTACATTATCTACCCCAGGGTCTTCCCACAACCTTATCACCTGTGAAATATTGTCCTAGCCTTTTGTGTCATTCCCACTGCTAATTTTCCCCCTCCTTCTCCCTCTCATGTTTTGTGCTTGAGTTTTGCTAAAATCTAGTCTTAACATTTTCTTGTCTGTTTGATAGTTTGTTTTTTATTTGTCCCTTATATAAGTGAGACCATCCAGTATTTCTCTTTTTCTTTCTATCTTTCTATCTAAAGATGTCTACCTTTAGACACATAGATCAAGTTTGTAGGGTTGCGGCATTGTAACTGCTTGCCTTATGAGTCAGATACCCTTCATTTGGGCTTTATATTCTTAAAAGGCACTTCCTCTGAGTGATCTTACCTTAATCCACTTCCTGATGTTACCAACACCTCAAATTAGTTATTCCTCATTTCAGCAAGCCACTACTTCATCTACAGCTGCAGTAGAACCTGCACTGACTTTTATTTTTTGCGTAATGTGCTTGTGTCAGCGATATTTATACAAGTTCTTAATACCAGCATCTTATTTATTCAATTATTTATGTCAGTCCAGTGCTGGACACTAAGAATACATTAATCAGTAATCTTGGATTGAAGAAAGGAAAGAAGATGGGAGTAAAGGACAAGGGATGGAGGGAAGGGTGAGTGAGAAAGGGATGGAAGGAAGAAAGAAGGGGTAAAATAAGTGATAAGCACATTTTGACTACTGCTTGGATATTATTAGATGTTATTGAAATAAGTCCAAAGAAATTTTGAAATTCTGTTGTTGTGAATGTGTTTATGTTCAAATTGGTTCTAAGTTAGCATCTCTTTTATAAACAGAATGACAACTTTTCTGACAACAAAACCAGAATGACAGCTTCTATTCTATTTTTTCTTTCCATCTTTTTTTCAGTTCCATTCAACAGATATTTATTAAATCAAATCTATTAGCACTCTTTGAAGAACACAGGTAAGCCAACAATTTCTTGCTCCTGTGAATATTAAGTTCTTTGGTAATGAGAGAAATATTTTCCTTCAAGTACATATGATAGATACAATGACAGAAGTAAATGAAACCTAGTAGGGAATTATGGAGACACAAGCTCAGTTTCAGTTGGATTAGTTTAAGGAAAAGGAAAACTGAAGAATGAAAGTTGATGATGAGGGTTTTCCAAAGTTTTGTATCAGCTAAACTTACTTAGGGAGATAGAGAGAAAGGCAAATAAATTAATTGACTGGAAGGAGATTTTCCACAGTCCATTTTCATATAAGCTAAGTTTGATCCCAACATATCAACAAACACTGGTTTATCTGTCTGTATTGAACAACTGCAGTATAGACAGGCATATATATTTTGGGAGGAGGTGTGGGCATTTTTATATTAGAAACAAATCACATAGAAAGTGTCACTTATATCTGGCTAATGGAAAGCCCTTTCTTTTTATATTAGTTTTTAGATTGTCTCATTGGAATGCACAGCACATTTGGAAAAATGAACATATCAACTTATCTGCAAGCATGAATTTAAGAGCAGATTGGCATAAGGAGCCTAGGGTTACTTGTCCATTACTTGATCATCTCAGCAGATGCTTGAAGAATTAGAAAGGGGGGGGGATAAGAGTATGAACATGGCATCAAAATCACTCAAATACACAATATTATTGGCACAAGCATCTTGGTAATTACATAGTCTGTTCCTGAAAGCTGTTTAATTTTTTTATTAGCCATTTTGTACTCACATCAGTTATAGTGCCCAGAATTCAAATATTTGTAGAAAAGAAAATCTGACATGATTATTGAATTGTTAATGAACTATATTTGCTAATTTCTATGAAGTTCAATTGGGCTTTTTTCCACCTTTGACTCTTTAAGCAACATGTCAAATATTTTCAACTGTCACATCATTTCTAAGGTCAAAAAAGAAAAAAATAATAACAATGACAGTAACTAGTAAAATGTTAAATGTCCCATTATAGCATCATTGGTCCTGGACCAGAAATCATGACAGTGTAAAAATGAATAATAAAAATGATAAAGCTTCTTCCATTAACAATTTTAAAATAATCTGTATTAATTTAAAATTTTCATAAGTGGACCCTTTTTACAAGTATACAATATAATAATTTAACAAATGCATTCTAATTATCACTCACAGAGATCATAATAGAAAAAAAAAACTATTGCTCAGAAAATACACTCATGCCCCTTTATAATCAGTATCTGTTCTTTGTCATAGGTAATCACTGAGATGCTTTCTGTCACTATGATTTAGTTTTCCAAGAACTTTAATTAAATGATTTATCCTTTGGAGTTTTTCCTGTCTGAATGTTTTGTGATCCAAACCAGAAAGCTGGAGTATCAGTAATTTATTACTTTTATTGCTCAAATGTGGTATGCAATTGTTATTGTTTGGATAGTCTACAGTTTGATTATCCGTTTACCTGTGAAAAATTTGTATTATTGACAGATTTTAGATATTTGAAAAATGTTGTTAGAAGCCTTATTAATCAATATTTGCATGAATGATGCTTTCACTCTTCTTACATAAATGTATCATGGACAAATTAGAGAACTGAGAGCCAAGCTTCTCCTTTGTAAAATAGAAAAGCAGTTAGAATATATTAAAATATCATGAAAGGAGGGAGACATGACTTTTGGCATCACTTTTCTCCAGAATATAACTAATCATTTTGTAGGCATTCAAGAACTTTAAATAAAATAAAAGCATTTTTTCATGATATTAATGCTATGCCAAGAAGGAGGCAGGAGGTAGTGGTAGACAAACTCTTATAGTAGTGGTAGTGGTAGACAAACTCACATCAAGATTATCTGTAAATTCTATCGATACTACATCCTAAACTAGCTCATTTTTAAATATAAATAATTTTAGTCACCATTCCATTTAAAATCTCTAAAAATTTCTTGTTTAGTGTAAGATAAAATCCAATTACCCTAGTCTCTCATCTCTAATTAGTTGGTGATACCTAATTAGAAAATTTATAATCTTTTATCCCAATGTATTCATAGGGTTGTCTCTATTTTCACCTTCAGATATCAGTTTAAGTTTTGTTTTCTCTGAGATTATCTCCAGAAACCAACTTAAATTATCAAGTGTCATTGATATGGTCTCCGTATAATTTTCTGTCATTTTGGTTTATTTCTTAAAGGAATGTGTGACTTTCTAAACCTCTCTTGTTTAGTGTCTCATAGGAGAACACCCCTCCTTGAAATCAAAATCCTTGCCTTTATGACTGTTGTGTCTTCTCTGTTAATAATAATAATAGAAATGAACATACACTTAATAAACTTCTGCATAAAATAACAGATAATATTGTAGTTTTGATTTCTCTAGATGCTTTAATCACCATAGACAATAGAACTGAAATATTTTTTCCTATAGAGGTGATAAATGTATCTTCCTCTGTTAGCTAAGCTGATTTCTCCATTAACTATATAGTTCATTAGAAAGGTAGACATATATTCTCCTGAGGTAATTTGAGAAAACAGTTTCAGAAATTTCCCAGTTCAAGATGAGGTATAAAAGGATGTCAGTTTCTGACTTAAGGGCCTTGTGCCCTTAAAATTGAGTGTTTTGCTATTTTCACCTTCTGTTTTTATTTTAGTCTTCTATGAAATGATTATGAAAACTTTCTTACTTTGTCTACCATTTTACTTAACAGTTTTTTTTCCCCTCCTGTTTCATCATTTTACTTAACACAGTTTGTTCCCCCTCCTGTTTCACTTTTGCCTTTGTTTTTACAGAGTACAAATAAAATTGTCAGTTTTCAATCTGTTATTTTCTAAAGACTGCTTTTTATGAATTAAATTGCACTTAGTTCAAACCTGCTGTTTTCATGTATGTTTGTGTGCATGTACAAAGACAGTAATTATTACTTCTTACTCTTCCCACAACCTGATGTCTATATAATTTACTGCTAACAGAGGATGATTGCAAGTGAGCTCAGTAACCCCTTCAAGCCTCTTCAAAACTGCACACTTAAGATTACAATATTAGTGACAGCAACTTATGCGGAAGTCAGAGTTATCCTAAAATACTGATAAAAATAAATAATCATTAGATTGTTACAGATATTTAGTTAATACAAAACTTTGATTATATCTACCCTTATTATATTCAAATACTAAATATTCCTAAGGGTTTTCAAGACCTCAAAAATACTTTATCTAATTCATTATAAATCAAAAAAAAAATCTCCTATGCATAAATTCTGTTTAAAGTTTTCCCATGAACATATCTCAATGGCATTTAATTTAATTGAAACACAAATGTTCTAATCAGTATATTTGATATGCTGGACTCTAAAGATTTCTATTTTATGGAATAAAAAAGCATTAGTTATAGCAATTACAATTGTCCTTTCTATGAGGCTCCTTCAGTGAAACTAGCGGGAACTTCTTTCCTCTTCTAGTGAGATTACCTGCTGACATTCTTTTATTACACTGAATTTCAATGAACTTTTTCCATTATGACGTGATTTCCATCCTGATACTTACTGCAGTTTTAGATTTTTACCATGTCAATTTTAGTCATCTCACTAACATGTATCCTTTTGTCAGATTCATTTTTTCTTAATCAAATTTCAAAGGTAAAAGCCCCGGGTATCTTGGAATCTTGACAATTGCTATCACTTATGTAGCTGTCTCTTCTGTAGTAAATCATTGTCGATGAGGATTTTTGTGTGAAAAGGAGAAGTTTTCGAAAGGTAATCACTTACCTACAGCTCTGAAACTCCTGAGGAGTTTATCCTGAGTTATAGTTTGTAAAGAGGGAAATAGAATGAAGAAAAAAACATACACTGCAATAGCAAGGACCACAGCTTGCTAACATACATCCTCTAAGATGCTAACATCACCTCTAGAAGGCAGTACCCAAGGTACTGTGACTCCCATTCTTCCTGAAATGTAATTGAAGAGCCCCTGACTTCAAATTATTATATTGACTTCATCAAAAAACACTGTTAGTAGTCATCATGAACAATTAGATTACATATATTGATTTGTCACATAACTGCCAAGTCCCACCAACTCATTTGAGTACCAACTCAAATAATTGAGTTGATTCTCAAATAGTTGAGTACCAAGTATCTGGTATTCACTCAAGTAATTGTTCCACCTTGAGAAAGAAAAAGATAAATAATTGTAATTAAGTTATTGTCATAAATGTTGGAATGACACAATAATAATATGAGATGAATAAAATAAATAGTTATTTCTCTTACATTCAAATTTTGTGATATACAAACAACACTGGCTAAATTATTGCAATTACATTATTATTTCTTAACAGTTGATGTTCTTGTTATTATTACCAATTATATAGATATAATTCTCTATGTTTTATTTTATTTTAAGCTTTTAGTTGTAGTACCATTGATTTCCTGGGTCATATGGTATAAATTTATGGAAGTATATAGGTGTAAACTTTGTAGCACATCCACTACCAAGATAAGCACAGTCAAATTTTCCTCTCTCCCCACCCTATTCTCCTTCTTCCCCTTCCCACACTGGATGCCCCAACCCTATGGTCAGTTTTCTGAAGTTGGTTTTAAAGCTGATAGTGTTGAATCATTTCTCTTGTTTCTATATGTAAGTGACAATATCTGGTATCTATCCTTGTCACTATGACTTATTTTTCTTAAAATTACCACTGTGATTCCATCCATGTTGCTCAAAATGTCATGATTTTATCTTTTTTAATTGTTGAGAACTATTCCATTGTGCATATATACCACATCTTCTTCACTCATCTGATGTAGGAAGTTAAGTTGTTTATATACTATTCCATTACAAATTTTTCTAAAATAAACATAGGCTTACACCTTTCAAATTAGTGATTTATATTATGTTGGTACATACTTTGGCTATAATTGCTGAATCATGTGGCAAATACAGTTTTAATCTTTACTTGAAACTTCCACACTGATTTCTATAGTAGAGGAACCGTCTACATTTCCACCAACAATGAAACATCTGCACCAGCACTTACTTCTTGTCTTGTAAGGGCCATTTTCAGAAGTGTGAGATGGTATCTCTTTGTATTTTGATTTGAATTTTTCTGTTATGTGATGATAAATATTTTTTCATATTTTTATTGGTCATATGTATGTTTTTGGAGAAGTGCATATTTAATCATCTGCACCTATTCTGATTGAGCTAGTCTGTCTTATTTTTGCTTGTTATATGAACTCTTAATGGATTTTGAATAGTTTACACTTGTCATATATATGTTTTCCTTATATTTCCCCCCATGATTGTATGTTTTCATTTTAATTATAGTTCCTTACACTGTTATAGTTATAGCTTCTTGCTGTCATCTCAATTGTTTTTATCCTTTATTGCTTTCTTTACCATTGAAGAAGTATCCGCACAAATTTTTCTGGTTTATGTGGTTTCAAATGTTTATTTTCATGTATTCTATTGTTTCAGATCATTTATCTAAGACTGTTACTAAGCACCTTGAATTGATTTTCATGTATAATGTGAGATAATGGTATAGTTTTATTTCTTTGCATAGCTGTCAAGATAACAACACTATTTATTAAAAAGGTTTTCCTTGTTTCACTGTATAGTCATGACTTCTTTGTCATAGAGAAGTTGTCCATAAATTTACCATTTTATTTCTGGACTCTCAGCTCCATTCCTTTTATCTACATGTAAGTTTTTGTTTCATTATTGGTCTGTGTAATTGTTATATCTGTACAGGCAGTTTTCAGTCTGGGAATATGATTCTGCTATTCTGGTTTGTGTGTTTGTGTATTACACATACACAGAGTCCTGTTATTTCATGTGAACTTCAGCAATATTTGCCCCAGTTCTTTAAATAATGTTATTGAAATTTTGGGATTGCATTGAGTCTGTATATTTCTTTGGGTAGGAAAGTCATTGTATCTATATATTTATTTCTTGTTCAGTTTTGGATAGGAAGGTCAATTTGACAATGTTTACTCTTCCAATCCAAATCATGGACTACCTTTCCATTTATTTGCATCTTCTGTTTTAACACTATCTTATTTTTTCTTTACAGGTTTTGATTTCATTTGTTAAGATTACAACTAAGTATTTAGTTTATCTGCATGACTGCAAATGTGTTCATTTTCTTAATTTATATTTCTTCTAGCTCATTGTTTAAACATGGGTTGATGGCAAAATTTTATGTATTGATTTTGTACGATGAACATTGCTGTGCTGGCTTATTATTTTAAGTGTTTTTTCACTAGAGTCTTTAGGATTATGTATATGTTTATTAAATCACCTGTAAATTTTAGGTTTACTTCTACTTCCCAGTTTTAATTACTTTTATATCTTTCTGTTACCTAATTGTTTTAACAAGGACTTCCAATACTGTGTTATATACCATCAGTGAGATTGGACCTCTTTATCTTGTACCAGATCTTAATGGAAATAAATAAATTTACATTTTAATAAATTTTACTGAGAATAAATTTTATTGATTTATTTTCACAAATGCCTTTTAACCTATGTTTAAATATGTTTCATCACCCCAGCTTTCCAAGAGTTTTCATTGTATTAGATGTTGATTCTTAACAAGTGCTTTCTTGTCATCCACTGATGTGATTAGAGGGCTTAATCTTCCTTTTTGTTATTACTTATGCTGATTGATTTTCAGAAGTTGACTAATACTTGTATTACTGATAAAAAGTCCAGATTATCATGATGCAGGATCATTTTCATGCATTATTGGAATCAGTTTAATAAGATTTTATTGAGGATTCCTATATTTACATTCATTAGGGAAATTGGTCTGTATTTTTTTTTTTTTTGCATTTTCTTTGCTTGGCTTTATATTAAGTAATCTTGCCTTTAGAAAATATGTTTGACATTATTCCCTTTTGATACTTTTTGACTACTTTAAATAATATTAGTATTATTAAGCTTGGAGAGTAATACTCATTTTGGAAATGGTAGAACATTCTAGTGAAGTGAACTGGTTATCAAATGTTTTTAGGGAGATTAGGGAATTTCTGTTTCAATTTTAATTTATTTGCTTGTGATTTGTTTGTTAGATTATTTTTCCCACTCAGTTTTAGACAAATAATTCTAAAATTCTATCTCCTCTAGATTATTGAAAAATTTACTTATTAGTTGGTCAGAATAGTCTACTATTACCTTCTGATTATATGCATTGTTTATTATAACTTTCTTTTTCATTCCGGATCATATTTATTTGAGATTTCTCCTTTTATTTCTTAGTATAGCTAGAGTTTATGATAGAGGCAAGTGATAGAGGGGGAGGGAATAAAGTCAAGTTTATTTAAAAGTGAAATGAAACATCAAAAATGAAAGAGATAGAACAAAATGATTGCCTGAGCTACCCAGACCCAAGAAGAGGGAGGGGTAGACAACCTATTTTGTTTACTTTTTGAAGTACCAGCTTTTCATTTTATTTTCTATTGGAAAGTCTTTCTTATTTGTATCCCATTTTCTAAATTTTTATAATTTCCTTTCTTCCAATGAATTTTGGTGTTGTTTGTTCTTCTTTTTCCTAGTTCCTTGAGATAAGATATAATGCCTACTTTTATTTGTGCTTTTCTTTCTGTCTTGATGTGGCTTTGAATTGCTTTATATTTTTTTAATTTTGTACTGTTTTTAGTGTGCCCCATGTATTCTATATGGTTGTGTTCTCATTATAATTTCTCAGATTATTTTTTGATTCCTTCTTTGATTTTATTATTAACCCAGTAGTCTGCTAGAAGTGTTTTTCAGTATGCATATATTAGATTTACCTACTTTCTCTTGTAGCCAATTTCAAGTTTGATATCTTAATGATAAGAGAAGATACATTGTGTGATTTCTAACTTCATGAATTTGTTTTTACGATCAAACCTTGAGGTTTTTTTACTCATGTGTACTTCAGAAGAATGTGTATTTAGCATTTTGTTGTACAGTCTTATTGATATCTATTACATTCATGTGGTCTAATTATTTGTTAAAGGTTACTGTATTCCTAATTATTATCTTAAGCTGGTATTTTTCTCTCTCTTTTCCTGAGACTCTTATGATATCTGCAAACGTTTTCACCAGTAGAACTTTATCTTTTGAAGAGAACTAAATTGTACATAAAATTGAGAAAAATATTTCAATCAAGAAAAATATTTTTTTGCTTAACAGGCAGTGCTATAATTTGGATAAATTATTCCTAGTTTAAGAGTTCCTGTTGTTCCATGATAATTGTTTCCAAATTGGGGTAGTACATCCTAAGGACAAACAATGACTGTATTTTAGAGGAAATACATATAAATTCATTCTCCTTGATCTGTGGATATTTTATACACATATGCATACATTTATGTAGTACATTGCACTTTATGCATATAAATTTGCATATAATCAATGCTCAGGAAACATTCATTAATATATCTGCTCTTTCAGAAATGCTAGGTAGGTAGTGATTTGTATTATGCTGTGATATTAAAATGATAGACCATATTTTCACTCTGATGGAGTGGCCCCCAAATATGGCCATGCAGTCACATCATAGTTGTCTAAACTGTACCATATAAAGGAAAGTTTTAATTTTGCTGAGTGTATTGATCTAAGAAAAAATCACAAACCTGACTGGTCAATAATTTTTAGAGTTCTTAAGTAATAATCTTTTTTCTATCTTAATTTCCTCATATATGAAATTAGACAATTTTAATTATTTTCTTTATGAATTAAAGCACGGATGAAGTATGTTCATAAGATTAGAAGGTTGTCTTTAAGTATCATTGAAATTTATCTCATTTAAAAATATCATTCAATTTTAGTGATCTTAACTAGAAGAGAAATGCTTAATTTTAGTCTTTGAATATATCACAATATAAAACATAATTTATATATTTTTTGCAAATATGTATACACATATTTGTGCAAATATTTTAATGAGAAATTACAAATAACACCATTTAAATATATATTACATATATGTACATATTGGATATAGCTATATAAAATATATGTATGTATATAAAATATATGTATACACATAAACAAAAATTAAATCATTGTAAGGACAATGTGGTAAAAATATTTTCTTTATCAGACATGAATTCAAAATTTAAAAAACTATTAGTCAGCAAGACATAAAATTAACTCATTCATTATATACTCAGTTTCAAGATGAGCGTAATACCTCAACATAATAAAAAATTTTACACACTGGATTTCCAATGCAATGTTGAAAAAATATCAGATATTAGATATTTTCAGTCATCTAGGAATTACATTAAATTAAGAGATTTTGGAAAATAATTCAGAGCATAATAGATGCAATCATATCTTATCTTATAGACTGATAACTAATAAATTAAACCAAAGGGAAAACTCTTGTAATCATAAATCTTAATAAAGTAAGACACCACAAAAATAGTAATATGTATCAAAAATGTGTTTACAATGCATAGTTGCAACTATATATTTATAACATTATTTATGATTTCATAGGAAAGTACATATTTCATAACAGTGATAAAAGTAAGTTTATAGACATTACTTATTTTTATAGAAAATAAAGCAAGTTAAATGAACTTTCATTTTCAATTCAGATGATATAACTGTCCTATGATTTGTGAAAATTGTCACATTCTGTGTCTCTAATAAATCTATGTCTCTATATTTCATTACCATATATTATCATCTGAAGAAACCCTAAGGACCATTTGCATTGAAAAATATCTCCCTGTATTGTTTTTATATCATGTCACTAATGATTGCCTAAACAAGTGTGTCTATAGAGAAATAATCCAGTTAAACCTTTTTAAATATTTTCAATCTTTCAATTCATTGAACAGAATCACCATATCATCAACACCATCATGGCAGTCATCATCATCATCATCATCATCATCATCATTATTATCTACACAATGTTTCTCTATGTAACAAAAATCTTTGTATATTCAAGACTGCAATTAGTGATATTTCTTCTTTAACTTGATCTTTGATAAGCTTTTTTCCTTTCGGGTTAACTCAGAATGACATCCTCAGAGAAAATTTTCTAGAATGACAAACACTGGACATTCTACACTAATGTTTATAGGATAAGAAAATTTTGAAATAATAGATTACAGTGTATAAAAGATTGTTAATTTAGAGTTTGTGGTATGAAAAATATTAAACATTAATACAATTTTGTATGGAGAAGAAGTAACTTTCAAGATATGATCAGACTAGAGATTATTTAGTATAGAATGCAGCTAAGAAGCTGATGGACACATTGTACATAGCAGAAATCACATATTGCTAGTTCTGATGGGAACACATATATTATAGTCTATACAGTCAAACTAAGGGTTGTTGCCACTATGGAACTTCAGAAATTTATCAAACAAATATTTGGTAATACAGACAATTTTATCAGATATTGTCTTAATTGGAACAATGACAAAGAGTAGAACTTCTAAGAATGAGCCTTAGTTTATGTGGAATTAATGTGAACTTGACCATCCATCTGATTCAAAAAGAGAAAAGGACTTGTGCAAATCCATGGGAAGTCTAAATTTTACAGATTAGAAGTCAAAAACAAGAGGACATTCTCTACACAAACCAAACTATCCTCCAGAAATTTGAGGACTAATCACTATATGTGAATTGTAGAAACAATTAATTTTGCCACAGAACTATTGAATCATGAGAAAAACATAGTTGAACTAAGAGAGATTATAATTCCACACTTCATGGCCAAATCATGTTAGTCTTAAAACTTAAAATAATGCTTCCTTCCAATGTACATGTACAAATGTATATTTATGTGCACATTATATATATATATATTTATATATTATATATAATTACGCCATTTTAAAGTATGTTTGTAATGTTCTTGTATATTAATTCTTGAAGACTATGAGAGTTCAAATAATATCAGAATCAAATTACCCCTCTGTTACTCCTTAATATTTGTAAACAAAAACCTTCATTTAGCATTGATTCAGGAAAAAATCAGGGGAATGAAATTTTATATATTAGTTTGCCATTTGATACTGCCATTTTCAGTCTTCAACATTCTCCTGAAAATTAATGCATATAAAAATGATTATTGAGGGCATACATTTCACAATATCCTAGCAAACATTCTTTTATTTAAAGATGTATCACTATAATTATTGAAAATAGCAATATATGATATGACATGACTATCTCTTTATATTAACTGCTACAAAATTCAAGACAAAATATTACTATTTATTATTTTAAAAAATACATGACTATTTTGGATATTAATTTATTCTTTGAGCCCTAATATCTATAACTATTTTATGTTTGCTATAATTTCTTAAATGTTTATTTTAAAAAATTCTGGTTTGTAGTATGCCTTTTTAAACTTTATGCATTTTTGTGTAATATATTAGGGGGATATTTTGATGTTAGGTAAGTTCAAATAGTAAATAAATGATTTTTAAAATGAAGTGATATTTTATTTCAAATTGATTTCTTTATTATATTTTTAAATTATAATAACTTTCTAATTATATATTGAAAGTCCTTCAAAGTTGTGACTATCCTGAGATTCTGAATGCAACTATTAATAGCTTTTGTAACCTGGGCTCCAAAACTTAGGTCTGTTTAGCCCTGTTTTATCTTGATGTGCTGTCTTCACTTTTGGAAGCATCTCGGGGAAATTATCATGAGTTTCTTGGCTTGGTTATTATTCAGTTGGAGGTATTGGTTATTTTTCATTCCAATTTGCTTATCTTTTAGCTCTAAAGCAGTTTCATGATTCATTACATAGGGGATCTAAATGCAGCCAGCATCTTCACTATGATCCTTTCTATGGAAACTTAATGAAGATGCAGAACCCCTGACACAGTCAGAGAACAATGTAAAGCAAATTCAAGGAACTATTTCACACTGATATTTTAGTTTCTTCTTTTCTTCTGTGTGTGTATATATATATATATACATAAAATTATATATATACAATTATATATATATATACAATTAACCATACTTTTTAAATTTCTTAAATTTGTATTGAGGTAATATAGATTTATAGTAACATCATTCAGAAATATAGGTGTATATTACCATACAACACCCACCACAGAAGTACCTATAATTTCCCAGTATAGTTTTCACCTTCATCATCTCCCAAATCTCTGATAACCTCAGTTTTACAGTTATTTCTAGTGTTTGTTTTGATTTGATTTTGTCTGATATATTTTGTTTCTCTATAATCCACACATAATGACAACATCCATTATTTTTCTCCTTCTGTCTTATTTCACATAACATAATCTCCTCCAGTGACTCCTTGTCACAAATGGCAAAAGGTCATCTTAATGGTTAAGAATTCATTACACATCTAAATATAGATATCATATTATATATATGCTATTATATATGTATATATAACACATTTTTAATCCACTAATCTGTCCTTGAGCACAAATATTTTATCTTTAAAATTAAATAGTATTTAGGACAGCATTTACTAAAGCTAATGTGACAGCACTTTCTCACTGGAGGCACTCAGCCTTTGTTAACCACCTCACTTATACTAGTCCACAATAGATGTTTCATTCTGAAGATGTTTCATTCAATAACTGTTGAATGCAATCCAAGTCTTAATTTTCAGATGATGTTCAATATAATTCAATTAAATGTGGATAGTATTAGGTGGTCACTTCATTCTCCAAGTTTTCCACAACCATAGTATTTTGGTCCCTAAAAACTTGACTGAAGTTTGAGTCTTTGCAAATTGGTTCACATTTTTCATCTATAAATTTACACTTAGAGACATCTCAATTCATTTTGATTTTTTCATTCAGGTAATAATGATTCCATGTTTCCCCTAGTTTGTTGAAGCTATTGAAGAGGGTTTGCCTCCTCTGTTTAGCTTCAAATCCACATCTTTATGTCCTGAATAATGTAACATATTTTTTAATTATCCACTAAAGTATTTGGGAATTTACCTGATTACTAAATTTTCTTATTCTATTATTTTTTATCACTAATAGTTAGGAAATATGACTAGATGCTAGATGGTTAGCTTTTGTATCTGCATGTAAAACTAAAACTCTCTACCCTCAAATAAGTCAAAAATTAATTACCAAAAAAAAAAAAAACCCAAAAATCCCGAAACATTGTTTTGTGGTCACTTTTAGTTATTACAACCTTGGTTCTAATAATACACCGAAAGACCCTAGTGATAGACCTTACTGATGATAGTGCTCTTTTCTTAAGGTCTAGGTCCCCTAACTTCTCTAGGTTTTAGATCTCCTTCCCTCACCTACTGAAGGATCCTCTCCAGTAATGCTTCCCATCCTCTCCATCACTTAATTTTTTTCTATTTGAGAGTGACAATCTGTGTCAAAGGACATAGAAGCCAGCCTGAAAGAACTTCCAGTGACCAGAACTGGAACAATATGAACAACATAAATAGCACTAGGTTGTAACCTAAGGAATAAAAAAAAAAGTTATACATGAGTATATAAAAGGAAAAGAAAGAAAACTTACAGCATCCCAAATGAATAGATAGCATTCTTCCTCAGAAGATGGAGCTTAACTCAAAGAGGCCAAGAAAGAGGGGGAAAAAAAGGAAAGCAAAAGGGTAGAAGCCTTCAACAAATTAAGAGTAGTAGAAAAATATAAAAAAGAATGCAGTAAAATGAGCAATATCATCAATGTACAGAAAAACAAAATTGAAACGCTAAATAAGAAACTGCAGGAGTTGCAATATATAAAAGGAGAAATAGAAGAAATCAAGAATGCAGGGAATAACCAGGAAAGCAGTTTAGAAGAAATAGAAGAAAGAATCAGCACACTAGAGGATACAGATGTAGAGAGAACAAAGAAAGAGAAAGAGAAAAGCAGAGTAATAAAACAGAAGAAAAAATCAGAGATCTGTCAGATACCCTAAAGAAAACAAATATAAGAGTAATTGGAATACCAGAAAGTGAAGAGAAATACATAGTATCTGAAAGGCTCTTCAATGAAATAATGGAGGAAAATTTCCCAAATCTGAAGAAAGAAACAAAAATAGACATACAAGAAGCAAAATGGACACCAAACTACTTTAATGAAAGAAGAAACACAGTAAGACACATCATAGTAAAACATACAAAAGCTAAAGCTAAAGAAAAAATTATGAGAACGACAAGAGAGAGGAAACAGATAACCTACAAAGGAAAACTGATCAGACTGACTTCAGATTTCTCAGAGGAGACACTCTAAGCAAGGAGAGAATGACGTCACATCTTCAAAACACTCTAAGACAAAAAGTGCCAACCAAGAATACTCTATCCAGCAAAGCTGTCCTTCCTTTATGAAGAAATAACCAGAACCTTCTCAGACAAACAAATCCTACAGAAATTTGCCACCACCAAACTCCCTCTCCAAGAAATACTGAAAGAAGCCCTCAGATTGAAACCTGTAGAAGAGTAAAAGGAATGAACAATAGAAAGAAAGAACAAACAAAAACAGAACCCCAAATGACCACCAGGAACCCATTGTTGGGCCCTCAAACATCAATAATTACTCTAAATGTTAATGAGTTAAACTCATCAATCAAAAGACATAGAGTTTCAGACTGGATTAAAAAACAGAACCCAACATTCTGCTGCCTCCAAGAAACACATCTGATCCCAAAAGCCAAGCATAGATTGAAGGTAAAAGATGGAAAACAATTCTACAAGCAAACAGCCCCCCCCAAAAAAGGCAGGACTAGCTATCCTTATATCAGACAAAGCAGATTTCAAAATAAAAAAAAGTAATAAAGGCTAAAGATGGCCACTACCTAATGGTTCAATAGTCAGTCAACCAAAAAGACGTAACAATTATTAATATATACTCACCAAATGAGGTAACACCAAGATTTATAAGACAGATACTAAGAGAGCTGAAAACAAATATAGATGAAAAAACACATATGTGGTAGGAGACTTCAACACCCCACTCTCAACAAAGGACAGATCAAAAAAAGCAAAAGCTACACAAGGACACAAAAGCCTTAAAAGAAGACTTAGACAAAATGGACCTAATAGACATCTACAGGATGCTACACCCACAAGGAACAGAATACACCTTCTCAAATGAACATGGATCATTCTCTAAAATTGACCACGTACTATGTCACAAGGCAAACATGAATAAATACACAAAGATTAAAATAACACCAACCTTTTTTCAGACCACAAGGGTATCAAAATAGAAATCAACAATGAAAAGGAAGTAAGAACACCTAACACTTGGAGACTGAACCACATGCTTCTAAAGAAAAGAATGGGTAACTTAAGAAATTAAAGAAGAAATTAAAACTTACTTCAAAAAAAATGACAAAAAAGACACAGCATTCCAAAATGTCTGGGATGCAGCAAAAGCATATCTAAGAGGAAGGTTCATAACAATACAGGCCCATATCAAAAACCAAGAAAATAACCAAAAAAAGCCAACCTAATCTACAAACTTGAAAAACTAGAAAAAGAGCAACAGAAAAACCCAACATCCAACAGAAGACAAGAAATAACAAAAATAAAAGATGAAATAAATAATCTAGAAGCCAAAAAGACTATCCAAAAGATTAACAAAACCAAAAGCTGGTTCTTTGAAAAGTTAAACAAAATTGATAAGCCCCTTGCAAAGCTTACAAAGAAAGAAGAGAGAAAATTCTAATAAACAGAATCACAAATGAAAGAGGAGAAATTATGACAGACACAAAAGAAATCCAAAGGATAATAAGAGATTACTATGAACAACTATATGGAAATAAATACAACAACCTGGATGAGATTGATAGATTCTTAGAAAGATACAACTCTCCAAAATTAAACAAAGAAGATATAAAGAACTTAAATAAACCAATTACAAGCAGCGAAATTGAAGCAGTCACCAAAACTCTACCTAAAAACAAGAACCCAGGAACTGATGGCTTTACAAATGAATTCTACCAGACATTCAAAGAAGAAATAATGCCTGCGCTACTAAAGCTTTTCCAAAAAATTTAGAAAAAAGGAAAACTGCCAAACACATTCTACGAAGCAAACATCACACTCATACCAAATCCAAATAAGGACAGCACCAAGAAAAAAAAAAAAAACAAAACTATAGACCAATATCCTTAATGAACACAGACGCAAAAATCTTAAACAAAATCCTGAAAACTGAATCCAACAATGCATAAAAAGCATCATTCACCATGACCAAGTGTGATTTATCCCAGGGGCACAAGGATGGATCAACATCCGGAAATCAATTAACATAATACATCACATCAATAAAGAGAAAAACAAAAAGCACATAATATCAATAGATGCAGAGAAAGCATTTGACAAAGTACAGCATCCATTCATGATAAAAGCCCTTGAAAACTTAGGGATTAAAGGAACTTACCTCAACATAATAAAAGCCACCTATGACAAACCTATGGCAAATATCATCCTAAATGGGGAAAAACTAAAAGCATTCCAGTTGAGATCAGGAACTAGGTAAGGATGCCCACTCTCCCCACTACTCTTTAACATTGTACTGGAAGTTCTAGCTAGGCTAATAAAGCAAGAGAAAGACATAAAAGGGATACAAATAGGCAAAGAGGAATTGATGCTATCATTATATGCTGATAACATGATTCTCTATATAGAACCCCCCCCCTAAAATCCACAGAAATACTTCTTGAAATAGTAAACCAGTTCAGTAAGGTAGCTGGATACAAAATCAACACACAGAAGTCAGTGGCTTTCCTATATGCAAAAAGTCAAATAGAAGGAGAAGAAATCAGAAAACCATCCCAGTTGCCATGACACCAAAAAATAAATAAATAAATAAATAAATAAATAAATAAATAAATAAATAAATAAATAAATAAATACTTGGGAATATAAACCTAGCAAAAAACGTGAAAGAATTATACAAAGAAAATTTTAGAATGCTCCTAAAAGAGATAGAAGACATAAGGAAATGGAAAGACATTCCCTGTTCATGGATTGGAAGAATTAATATTATAAAAATGACCATCCTACCAAAGGCAATCTATAGATTCAATGCAATCCCAGTAAAAATCCCAATGACATTTCTTAAAGAGATAGAACAAAAATTACTGAAATTCATATGGAATAACAAAAGACCTCATATATCAAAAAACCTCCTGACCAGAAAAAAAGAGAATGGAGGTATTACAATTCCAAATTTCAAACAATACTACAAAGCCATAAGAATTAAAACAGCATGGTATTGATACAAAAACTATCTGACCAATGGAACAGAATTGAGTGCCCTGAAATAAAACCACACATATATATATAGTCAGCTAATCTTTGACAAAGGAGTGAAAACTTACCTTGGAACAAGGATAGCCTCTTCAATAAATGGTGCTGGGAAAATTGGACTAAGACATGCAAAAAAAAAAAAAGAAAAAAAAGGACCAAGAAACTCCTGCTGTGCACCATTTGCATTCCAAAAGAGTCTTGCCACGAGATAAAGGAAAACCTCTCTCGTTAATGGCCCCTGGGAAAACCTAGGAGAGAGCTATCTGGAATGACCTTTTGATGTAAGCAAATGGTACACCTGGTTTTTCCTTATCAATGTGGAGATCTTCCCAGGATTAGAGACCACCTTCTGCATCCTCAGATTTACACCTTGTTTAGAAAGCTAATTGTTTCTCAGGATGGTTTATCTTTCATGGAATTCGCTAGACCTTCACCAGGCCCTGCCAGGCCTTCGACCTGTGCCTATAAATACCGCTCTCTTTTGTTAATAAAGTTGTCTCATGGTTCATACTTCCATTTGACCCCTGGCTGTGGCTGGGCCATCTCTCCTCGTAGTTTCATTTCTCGTACTTGCATCTGGCCGCCAACAAACTCCCTTACACCATGTACCAAAACCAACTCAAAATGGATAAGAGATTTAGAGGTCAGACCTGAAACCATAGCATACATAGAGCAAAACTTGGGCAAAACTCTCCCTGAATTACAGCTCAGAAATCCCTTTCTAAAAACATCTACAGAAGGCAAAAAAATGAAGGAAAATATAAACAGATGGGACTACATCAAACCAAATACTCTGTACAGTAAAATAGACAATATAAAAAAACTAAAAGATGCCCAACCAAATGGGAAAAATTTTTTGTCCTCTGCATGAGTGACAAGGGTTTAATAATGAAGATTCACATGGAACTCACACCACTAAACAAAAGCAAAACAAAAAGCCCAATCAAAAAATGGAGAAGAACTAAAGAGACACTTCTACAAAGAGGAAATCCAAATGGCCAACAAGCACATGAAAAATTGCTCAATGTTGCTAGTAGTAAGGGAAATGCAAATCAAAACCACAATGAGATACCACCTTACACCAGTAAGAATGACCCACATCCAAAGAACAGACAAGGATTGCTGGCAAGGATGTGGAGAGAAAGGAACACTACTACACTGCTGGTGGGAATGTAAACTAGTCCAACCACTATGGAAAGCTGTGTGGAGGACCCTCAAGTTAATGAAAATGGAACTGCTATTTGACCCAGCAATTGCTCTCTTGGGAATCTACCCAAAATCTACCTCAATGTGGGTACAAAGGGACACCTGCACTCGGATGTTTACTGCAGCACAATTTATAATTGCAAAGTCATGGAAGCAACCTTAATGCCCCAAAACAGATGACTGGATAAAACAATGTGGTATGTATACACAACAAAATATTACTCCTCAATTAAAAATGACAAATTTGACGATTTTATAACAACATGGATGTACTTAGAAGAAATCATATTAGCAGAAACAAATCATAAACAAAAAGACAGAAACCAAATGGTTTACTAATATATGGGATATAGTGAAAATATATATATATATATAGGATATAGTGAAAAAATAAACAAAAGACTTGAGGAAAAGTCAAAACAAGCTAAGCACCAAATTGAAGTGCACAACTTTGAGCTGGAGGGAAAGGGGGGGTGAGAATGGAGGGATGGTGTGGGGGAGTAAACCCCTGGGATTACAATGTTGTGACATTTATTAGTTTATTTAATCTAAAGGCCAGATTTATTTAATAAGTTGATTTCAAATAATTGAGTAAGTGAAAAGAAAAGTACTAATTGCAGTGATAAATTTCAGCAAATCCTACCATAACCAAGTGATGAAGTCTAAATCCCATGCATGATGGCATATAGATAATTACTGAGTCCAGTCAAGAACTTATTGTAGGAATCCATAAATACTGTAATTCTAAACTAACACTGAGAGCATAAAGAAAATGAATATATTCTGTGAGATCTTTGTAAAAACTAAAAGACAAAATAGTTAAATAACCTTTAATCAAAAGTTTAATGGTATACTCTTCCTAAATTATTAAAAATAAATTTAAACAATGATTGCAAAATTTCAGTAATTTTTTTAAATATGTGCATTATGTTTTCTTAATATTAGCATGTCTCTTTATGACATAATACTTACGTTTTGGGAACTTTTCATGATGAAAGAGAATGTGCACTGATTGTAATATTTTATGATAGTCAATTTTAATATGAATTTATTGGTGACAAGCTCTTACTGTAATCTATATTACGAAAAAATATATATCAATAGATGATTTTGCTTCTTAGGGGACACAGTATTAACTAAAACAAGGTATTGAGTGATAAGGTATTGAGGAGATGAAGGACATTTAAATCATTTTGTTAGAGTAGACAGTAAAAATGTTAAAGTGAGTGCTTTCATTTTTGCATTAAATTTCTCAGATATTCATCATTTCCAATGCTTATACACTGAACATGGATTTGATTATGAAATATAAGTGGTTAGATTTAAGAGATAATGTGGTATTAGGATTAGAAAGCTTGAAAATTCTATAAAATATTTTATTGTCCAAAACAGACTCCAAGAGGAAAGCTTCTGACGAGGAAAACCGAGCATAATTTGATGGTACAAGATAATTCAAGTGAAGAATGTATGTGCATTCTAGACCAGATGAAGAACTGATAAGATTAAGCATTGTCAGCAAAGACCTTTACAGTGGACGAATGAACGAACATTACATTATTAAAATTCAAAGATGGCCCTTTATGTGGATTACAAATTTTATTAATATTCTCTAGTCATTTTCAAATAAAATATCTCTCCAAAGTTGTGGCTGTTTCTATTACAATTAGCAAGTTAATATAGAGACTTTGGAAGACATCTGCTCTTTGTTAAACTAATGCAGACAGAAAATTTTAGTCTCTAGGAGAGTCAGGCAGCTGGTAAAAGGGGGATTTCAATTTCTCAATAATTTATAATGGACACCCCAAGTAATATACCCTTTCAGTCTTGAATATGTTGAACTTAATATTAAGGTAACATTAGGAAATTAATGAGACTTAGACATATTTCTGTTGCAAAACAAACTGAATGCTGTTTTCAAAACAAAAATCCTCTTCACATTTTTTGTTAGCAAAATGTACAAAACTGGATCTTTTATAGAAAAAAGCAGTAAAATATACTTGTTTTGAAAAGCAGGCAATGCTTGTATTGTCTCACTCCAAGGGAATGAAGAACTTAAAGGAGAATTCACAGAAGAATTCGCCAACTGAAAAACAGAACATTTTTCATTTTGGTTTAGCAAGTATATGATCCTAAAGTTGTCCCTTCCAAGGAGAAAAGCACATAATTCAATCAAACAAATTACTTGACTTATAAAAATACATTTTCTTGTCTTTGGAAAGACTAACAAATCTGTGCAAAAATACAAGCTGTCCAAGTAGTGTTTTTGTTTTTTGTTTTTTGATATGGATAAAATGACCAGGGAGCGAGAAAGATAAGTAAGATTTTCAGTTCAAATTACACTATAACCTCATACTTCTGTAGAAATAAGGTTAATAATTAAATCCATGCAGAGGAAATGAAATTGAAATACCAAGTAATAAGTGGGAATGTTGCCACAAGAAGCGGGCCAAGGAAAATGAATATAAAACGTGAGGAAGGGTGGAGGTGGGAGTACATGAGACAAGTGCATTTTGTATGGTTTATAAGTGGAGTGATTTTGGGTTTCCAAAATAAAACAGGATTTGTTAATTCAAATAATAAGAGCATGGTTGGATTAAGTCCTGCGGGATATATATCTAAGGGACTCACAGGCATATAAGCACTGGGGGGAAATAAAATATTACTGATCCATAGATGCCTGGAAAGCCATGTCAGGAACTTAACATACACCTGTGACTATGAGCTCCTATCAAGGCCATGTGCTTGCATAAGGGATAACGCCAGTTTAATGAATCTTAAGACTTTTTGAGCAAAAGAAAAAGGTGATTTACCATGGAACCCTTTAGGTAAAATTTAGGCATTGTCTTTTGAAGAAAACTGACATTTACTGTGAACAGAAAGAATAAATACCTCCCCCAGCCCACATTATGGACTTAACAAAGTAAAGTGAATGAAACATAGAGTTCTAAAACTTGAATCATATCAAGTACTTGAGAAGATATGCTTTTAATCTAGAAAAGTAGGAATAATTTGGTGTTTATTTTAGAGGAAAAATGTTAAGATGAACTAATTAGTATTTTTAAAAATCACTTGGAATACCTGGCTTATTGTGAGTTCTTAGAAATATAGTATTACCCTTACAAGTAGGGAACCTAAGCAATTATTGTAACAATTATTTCTAAGCTAGTAAGGTAGCGGAGACATGTAAACAAATACTTTGAAATAGATGATAATGGGAGCATACATTTTAGAACACATGGAAACAGAAAGATTAGTAAACTAAAGAGCAAAAAAATACCCCAAAACTTTGATTCTCATCTCAAGGAAATTAAAAAGGAATACCAAAAATATCAGTAGAAAGTAGGAAATAATACAAATTAGAGCACAAATAAAATATATCAAAGGAATTTAAAATATCAGTGAAATAAAGAGCTATTTCTTTGTAATACAAACTAGACAAACCTCTAGTTAGGATCACAAAGAAAGAGATGAGAAAAAAAGAGATGAAGAAAACATAAATAAAAAGATAAGAAATGAAAGAGAATTTACAACACACAGTGCAGAAATTCAGATTGCAATAAGTGATTGGAATAGACATTTATATGCAAACAAATTCAACAAACTAGATGAAATGGACAGATTTTAAGAATTATACAATCATCCAAGTTTGAGGAAGGAAGAAAAATAAAACCTAAACAAGCCAATCACAAGAAGGAAATTCAAAGAATAATCACAATTCTCTCCAAAAAAAAAAAAAAAATAGAAGTCCAGGAGTCTTAAGATAAAGTCTTCAAACACATATATAACATAGGATCAATGTCATGTGTATTTTTCTTGAAATAAAAAATAAAAACTGTACATATATATAATCTAATTTAAAAATGAGCTGAAAATGTGAACAGACCTTTAGTCAAAGATCAAATAGAGAAACGATGTTCAACTTTACTGGTTATTAATAAAATGCAAATTAAAATCACAATGATGATCACTATATAACTATCAGAATAGTTGTAATTAAAAGCAAAAAGAATAGTAAATATTGACAAGGATGCAGAATAACTGAATGATCCATACATTTTGGTGGGGATACAAAATAGCCATTCCGAAAAAAAATTGGTAGTTTCTTCAATAATTTAAATGTGTAACTACCGTTACTGACAGTGATCAATTGATCTATCAGCTATCTATCTCAGAGAAATGAAACTAATGTTAACAAAAATAAATGCATAAATTCTTATAGCACTTTATTTTTTTAAGAATGAAAAGTATAACTAACCAGATTTCTTTTAATAGCTATATAGTTAAATAAATTATGGTATATCCATACCTTGAAATACTATTCAGCAATAAAGAATAATGAACTATTGATATCAACAACAATTTGAATGAATACCCAGGGAATTATGCTGAGTGAAATAAACTGCAAATGCTTCCATACTACTTGATTATTTTCATATAATATCTTTGAAATGATAAAACTTTGTGTAATGATGGACATGAGGAGCTAGGTGTGATAAGATAGGCACTGATGAGCTACAAAGAAGTGTTATGAATTTAAAAGACAAATATAGGGATCTTTACAATGTTGGAACTCTTAGCATCTCGACTCATGTTGGACAAATGAAAGCACACACGTGGTAAACTTAAATAGAAATTGCTGGAGTAATAGAGGAACATACAACACAAGAAACACTAGGCAATATATAAATCTTGTATCATTGTCTATAATCTAGTTATGCCATTGTACTTTTTTTTTGTAAAATATTTTCATTGGATAAAACTGATGAAAGGATAAAATTTTTCTGTGCATAATTTCATAAATTACATGTGAATCTAAACAAAAATTCTAATTAAAAAAGGATTGGAGGTAAGTCTGATTTCCAATCAAGACAAAATAAATAATAAGAATAATAGTAAAGTTTACCTTGGGGAAATTGTAGGAAGTTGAAGTTTAAGGATTTTTTTTATCTATTTATTTGTTTGTGTATTTATTTTTCATCATACATGTAATGTTGCTTTATTAAGTTATTTGAAGTAATATTTATTTATAGTGCTTTTTGTGTTTTGGGAGTATAAGACCCGCTTCCCAGTTCCTTTAAGTGTTATTGTCATATTGCACCAACCACTAAATCAAAAGAAGAAACTCATATCATTAGCAGCAACATAAGTGGAACTATAAGGTATCATGATTAGCAAAATAAGTCAGAAGGTGAAAGACAAATATTGACTCATCTAAATTTCTTTATAAATGAAATAAAGTGGAGCATAGAAAAGATAGATAACTTAAAAAACTAATTTTATGATGTTGATCATATAAATGATTCTTAGAATTTTTTTAAAGTTAGAGAAAATAACAGCAACATAATATTAAATTATAAAAACTCAAATTTGGTTATTCATTAGCAAGTATATATTAGATGGCAAAAGATTACCTATCTTACTTAAAAGAGCCATGAAAAAGCAATAAGCTTAGAAATCCAAACAATCAGTCAAGAGTGCCATATAGAGGACATTTACAAATAATGCCAAAGACAGTTTACTATGCTCGCATGCTAAGTGGTATATTAATAGACTCAAGCTGAAAGATAGTAATTAGAGAGAAATGCCATCATAAAAAACACAAGTATGGGTAAAATACCAATATATTACAAACATGGAATAGGGTACAACAATTAATGTTTAAAATATAAATCTAAAAAAATATTTTAAATCTTTGTAAATTAAAAAAATCTTAAATGATAAAATGGAATGATTTGTTGTTTGATGATTTCCTTTAAACGTGGTTAAAATTCTTTAGGAGGACAAAAACATCATTCCTATAATTTATTTAGAAAAACATATAAGTTTTGCACAAAGGTGAAGTCTATAAGCAGTAAAGCTAGCAGTAGTATGTGGTTAAGACATAAGCAAAGCAATAAGCAAAGCAATAGCTCCCTAATTCAAAGAATGATTTTTTCATTCATTCTTTTGATAAAAGAAAAGGGGACAAGTTTTTGAATCTGATTCTCAATAACTTGATTTAAAAAAAAAAATCCCCCTTCCAATCACTTCCTCCATTTAAAAAATTTATGAATATTAATATGCACCTCATATACTTGAGATTAAATAAATCAAACATGAAAAATGTAGCTCTTGAGCTGTATTTCAAAGAATTTCCATATACATTTCTTTCAGTTTTATGATATTTTTGTTATCTGTGTCTGTCCTACTTTATTTGGCCCACTGTATCTTATTTTTGTTGATTATGCTTTTCATTACATGAAGGTATAGTTTGATAGCATTATTATATCCATAGTCAAAATACACAAAAATATTCCTAATTTTTTTATTTGATAGTCAAATTTATATATAAAAATGTCATTAAGTATTATTTTACTTTTATTGCTTTTATAAAACAAGCAAATGTACAAGAAAATTTTAAAACTGCCAAAAGTATTGAAACATAGAGCAAGAGGGGAGGAGGAGACTAAAATCTGGGGAGTGGGAAGGTACAAGAGATAAGGATGGTTGATGGGAGAACCTCGGGGTAGGCAATGATGTAATTTTGTATATATGTGTGTGTGTGTGTACATATATATATATATATATGTATGTGTAATCAATAAAAATGAAAAAATATATACACATATATTTAATATGATTTTCTTTATTATTATTATGGAGGAAGGCATTACTCTAATAAAACCCTTAAATTGGTCTGCTTAGACAGTATTCTATGAAAGTCACCATAACTATAAAAATGTTGAGTGGAACACTGTTCTAGTAATCATTGACAAAATTATTCAGACTATTTCCTCACTGAATATCATGGGAAATTTTATGTAAAATTTATAGGCAAAAACTTAGTAGATGCTTCCTAAAACTTTCACAAAGGTCTTGATAACATATAAAACTAAAATGTGTGGAAAGGGCCAATTCCTAGTATTTTAAACCAGAATTCCAAATTGCTTTTGTCTTAAGGGCATTTGACAACCAAATGAAACTACTGGCACTTTAAGTGAAATGGATATCTGTGTAGATGAAAAAGACAGTCCATGCCCCATATTATATATATGAAATCACTTACATATAGATGGAATAACTAAATATATCTACCAAGAAGTTAACATTTTTTATTGGGGAATATCTTTACATTCTATTTAATAGATAATTAAGGGGATTTAAGACTTTACACAACTACAAGATCTTATAAAACTAAAGATATGAAAACAGCATCTCCTCACTATTAACAAGCAATATTCAAATTAGATTTATAATAAGATAACATTACAGAATCACTAGATGATTGTCTGAAATTAAAAAGTTAGCCTCTTTAATGTTTAGTAAGACTGATAGTAAAGAATAATGGTGCTTCCATATAATCTATACCATATTGGTAGAAAAAATGATATCTAAATATATGAATGTAAACAAAACTTATAAGTCAACAATTTCAATCTTGTGTACATTGCAGAAAGAAATTAATGATAGTTATTTGAGTATAATTGCATTAAATTTAGACTTGGATGTGTACGCTTAAATCAACATATTGATTTATCTCACATTCTCTTACAGTCAGGGATCTGAGAGACATTGTTTCATTGACCTGACTTGGACACCTATAGGTAACAGTACAGGTGTCAGGCTAGGGCAAATATCATTGCAAGATGTGAAAGGAAAGTGTTCACAAGTTCATTCATTTATATATTGGGGGGACCTTATTCCCTCAGTTGTTGTGGCCAGATGACACATTTCCCTAATGCATTGACCTTGTTCTTGGTATTCTTGCCACATGATAGTTCTCTTCTCCTAGGGTTGAAAATTCATAAAAAAGGAAGATAATGAGAGACAATTAAGAGACAAACCAAAAAAGAAAGTTAAATAGAGAATAAGTGAACCAGTGAATGTGCAAGATCAAACTACAAGCTTTTGTAACCTAATCCTTATGGTCTTATTCCATCACGAATTCCACCTGTTGATATACACAGACCAATTCTCATTGAAACTGAGAGGGAATTATGGGCTATACCAATGTGAAGATCAAAAGTTAGAGATTATTAAAAAAAAGCACAAAAATATGCAAGCAAGTTACATGTTTGGATTGTCCTAAACCATATTGCTTATAATTCCACCACAATGAGATACCATATCATAATGTTAAGAATGAACCATATCAATAAATGGACAAGTGCTAATGAGAATATGGAGAAAAAGGAACACTATTACAGTACTAGTGGGAATGCAAACTGGTCCAGACTCTATGAAAAGTTGTGTAGAGGAGTAAGGCAGGGGAAAGGAGAAATGGTAGAATCGGGAAAGAAATGAGCACAAGAGATTGTGATAACAGTTCATGAGTATTTTGATAATGGGAGAACTTGGGGGTATATAATGATATAATATATATATATTGAAAAAATTATAAAATATAATAAAGTGTTTGAGTTACCCCATTCTTTTACCTACAGAAATTCATATAGAAGCTAAAACATAGTAGTTCAAACAAAGTAAGATATTTTTATTGTTCTATTGTAAGAAGTTGATTTTTTTCTGAAACAAATTCTTCTGAAGAAAAATAATGTTCTATCACACCATTGCTTTGTCATTTTTGGCAACTTAGATATTAACAACTGTTTTCTATGGTTTTTGAAGGTAATGTTACATCAATTTCTTCTTTTTGTGTTAAATTATTATCAGGACATAAATGAAAAACATGTCTGTTATAAATGCAACAGGAAATATTCTGGACTCTCCTGACATTCATGTTTCTAGTTTTATGAAAATAGAAATAAAAGTTTAATTTTCCCACTTTGGCCTATATCCCTGTGAGTCTTAACATGTATTCTTTTCTCTTTTAAGTATTACTCCAATATCCCAGTGTGACCATAATCTAATAATCCAATGAATTACATAATATATACATAAAGTCAAAACCAAATGGAGTATTTGAACAGAACAAATCAATTTATATTCACAAACTTTAATTTAGTTTAGAACAAATCAAGTCCAAAAAAAGATTGCTTATACTTCAAGAAATATTCAACAAACTTTAAAACTTTTTCCAAAATTGAAATGAAATTACCACAATATTTCTATCATTTAAGAAAAATCTAGTTTTATAAAAAAAAAAAACACTGCAAAGTATAAACAATCATTTCTTCTAATTTAAGTTGTTTTGTCACAATAATCCACAGGACCTCATTTGATTTTTGGTTTGAATACTTGCTCTTGGCTCGCAAATTGTCTTTTTAATTGTATGCAATGAATTTACTGATTAGTACTTCAGGATTCATTGTTTTTACTTGTACTAATTTTAAATTTTGATGTATTTTGAAACAGGTTTTTATATCATTAATTTTTGCCAATTTGTGAAATTTTAAGTTGAAATTTTTAGTTCCTGCTAAGAAAGACTTCATCTAAGGTAAATTAGCAGTAATGATGGAATCTCTCATTGAAAGAATGATGGAAAAATATTGGAAAAGTATTATTTTTAGAAATATGAATTTTCCCCTTTGCAGATTTGTAAGAACAGCACACAGGAACAATTGAAACTTTACTATTTCAATACAGATTTCACAGCAGGTGGATACAACAGAGTGTGTTGTCAATGAAAATGTTTATTTATGTGAACATTGTATAATTATTAAAATGCAGTATGAACAGTTGTCACTTAACACATTAGATTAAATTTTAGCAAAACTCACCTTTAACTTTTCTTAAAATTATGATGCATACGAGCTCTTTGTATAATTATCATATTTTTTCAAATACACTGTCAACTGACATGTTTTAGAAAATAAAATTTATATGAGGGAAATTAGGAAGTCCTAAAAGATAGCTAAAATTTTGCTTGCATTGAATCTATGAATGTCTCCTTCAGAAAAGATCAGATACTCCTATACTTGTCCATGTCTTTTCCTTGTTTCTTTGTTGTTACTTTAATAAGCTTTCTGGGATTGTGGGTTAAAATTAGATCTAAACTATAGATATTTATATATAATTCTTGTAGAAATAGAAATTAGAGTTAGAGAGATGAATTATATGGTATAGTGCTAAATTGCCAGCTAACTCAATTACAAAGCAAGCAAGGAGAAGCTGAAGAAAGAAGCAAACTATGTTGGTAGGTGGTGACTGTTTATCAGAAGGGTGCTTACCTAGAAGGGGTTTTTTGGGGGGGTATCACAAGACAAATACATCTTTGCACTTTTCCACCAGAATCTTAAAAGTTCATAGAGTACTTAACTAGATTCAGTTACATATATCATCTGGGTGGTCTCAACAATACATTGCTTTTATTTTTTTAATTTGCATATATATGTGTATCTATATTTATATTACATTATTGCATTATTGTGTATCTCAGGGCATTCCCACTTCACTAACACCTGTTAACCATCCTGTTCGTTTGTGCCCTTCACCTCCCCCTCTTTCTTCCCCCTCCTACTCTCTCTCTCCATTGTTCAGTCCCATTGGTTGTTATTATTTTTTCTTATTCGTTTGTTTTTTTTTCCCTATATCCATCATATAAGTGAGACCATCCTGCATTTCTCTTTTTCTTTTTTGGCTTATTTCTGCTAATATGAGTCTTTCTAGTTCCATCCATGTTGCAGCGAACCTCCTTGATGTTGCAGCGAACCTCCTTGATTGATGCATAGTATTCTATCATGTATATGTGCCACATTTTTTTTAGCCAATCATCTGTTTTTTTGGCATTTGGATTGTTTCCCTTCTGGGAGGTGTCAATGCTTTCATCTACCTCCCTTAGGGTGTGAGCCAACACTGAGAAACTCTTATTTCAAATTGCCTAAATTCACGGCCTGAGAACAAATGAAAAACCTTGCCCAAAGTCTGTAGATACATGGATTTGAAATACAGAAAGGAAGACTATCAATGAAATTATTAGCATGAGATTCTCCTTCAAACGTGACATGCAATATTCATTAGACATAGACTGATTCAGGCTCATCTCTCACCCTCAGAAAAGGTAGGTACAAATAGGCCCTTACTGGAGATACAGTTCTTTTGCCATCTGAGAAGGTGATGAGCATGTGTGACTTTTTTTTTTAATTTATTTTTTTAAATTAAAAAAATAATTTATTTATATATAAATTTCACATCTCTGTGATCTCTGGGGCTAACGCCCCCACACCCTGACTGTTCCCACCCTGTCCCATCCCCCCCAGGTTTTGTACTTCAATTTGGTCGTTGACTTGACTTTTCTTCATGGATTTTTGTTTATCTTTCCCATGTTCCATATACTAGTGAAACCATTTAGTTTCTTTTTTTTTTTTGTTTCTATGTACAGCAACAGACAATCAGACCAATGGTACAGAACTGAGTGCTCAGAAATAAAACCACATATATATAGTAAACTAATCTTTGACAAAGGGGGGGAAACTTACATTGGAACAAAGATATCCTCTTCAGTAAATTGTGCTGGGAAAATTGGACTAAGATTGCAAAAAAATGGACCAAGACAACATCCTCACACCTTGCACAAAAACCAACTCAAAATGGATAAAAGATTTAAATGTCAGACGTGAAACCATAACACACATAGAAAATAACTTGGGAAAAACCCTTCAGGAAGTACAATGTGTGACTTCTGCTGTACCATCTGTTTTCTTTACTTTCAATATTTCTCTCCCTTAGGTATTGTGTCTAATGTACAATTTCATGTTCCCCTGGGAGTGGCTTTGATTGGTAGTGGAACTAGGGCAAAACATACCTCAACATAATAAAAACCATTATGACAAACCAACAGCAAACATCATTCTTAATGAGGGAAAACTAAAATCACTTAAATTAATATCTTGTACCAGGCAAGGATGACCTCTCTCCCCACTAATTTTCAACATGGATTATTAGAAGGACTCACGCTAGCAGATATTAACCAGAAAGAAAAAGAGAAATTAAAGATGTTCTTACTTATATGAGATATATAAGGAAAACAGACAGGCAAGTAAAATTTAAAACTATTAGCAGAATTGAAGAAGCATAGAGCGTAAGAGGGGGAGGAGGGAAGTCGAGGGTGGGAGGGGTAAAAAAGATAAATATGATGATTCACAGGTGATAAGGTGGACTGAAAAACCCAAGATTCATAGCAAGGTAAAGTAAATGATTATTTAAAAAGGGAAAATTAAATGCCTAGAGAAATAATTGGTTGTTCCCATCACACAGTATCACATATTGTAAAAGTAGAAATGTAGAATCGCTGCATCCTTAAGACAGTTGAACACAAAGTTATTGGACCAAAACCACAACTAATAAATAGAAATATACCAGAAAACATCGTAGGGGAATCACTTCATCAAACTAAGTACAAATCTTCAGAAACCAATCACAAAGACACACACAATATTTTCTTCACATGTCCAAATTTGCCATGATATAGAAATTCAAAAAGATGTAAGAAAATACAGAAAAGCTCATTAAAATTATACAGGAAAAACTCAGAAAAATAAACACAAATGAAGCTTCTAAGGGAAAAAAATGTATATTGAAAATTAAAAACAAAGGAAAACAATTACCGAATGTGAAAAGATCAATAATGGAGATAATTTGGAAGCAGTGGGTGAGAAGAAGAAGAAGTAAATGGAAGAGAAATTAAACAGTCTAAGATAGCAATAGACTCAATCAGAGACTGGAGCTCAGTAAGCCTGGACTAAGCCAAAATTATTAGATCTTACAAGTTTCTTAAATACTTGGTAAATGAATGGTTGTAATGTACTAGATAAAAACAAGGTAAAACAAAGATCACATGGCATATAGCATGTGGAGGTAGGGGGATTCATTATCTTGCAGAAAACACCATGGGGTCAAATACCTTTATTTTTTAGGGAATTACGTCTCAATTGGGTTAATCATAGGATGATAGAGGATAGTAATTCACTGATAGAAATCTGGGGATCCACCTTCAGAGTGCTGAAGTTAGATAGTAATGAATAAGGGTGTGCTCTTAATCATGACACTTTTTACCTGTTAAATGGTGTCCCACAATAACAATTCCAGCATGATATGACTATATGAGGAAACACAAGGGAGAGAAAGGAGACAGGAACAACCTATTTGAAGAAATAATAAAGTATCCCAATATTTGAGAAGTATCTCAAATCCATTATGATAGAGCAACACCTACTTACTAAAATTGAACCTTACTTACTTCCAAGATACATAAGGGTGAAACTTTCAGGAGCTCAAGACAAATAATATATATATATATATATATATATATATATATATATAGAGAGAGAGAGAGAGAGAGAGAGAGAGAGAGAGAGAGACTTAGAATATAGGGTTGGAAAATAAATGTACAAGCAAATAGTACACAAAGAAAGATGAGCCAGCCATACTCATATCAGAAAAAATAGACTGCAGCTAAAAAATCTAACAGGAAAAAGGTGTGAACATAACATAATGACAAAAGGAGCAATACATCAGGAAGCAATAACATTTACCAATATATATTCCCCAACTAAAGTTGCATAAAAATATATATGGTGATTATGGTCAAATATAAAAACAGATATTGGGAATCAAACATTTATCTGTATGGATTTCAGCACCCCAATGTGAGTCCAATGAGATAAAAAGTAAACAAGGGTGTGATACTTTCATAAAAAGTATACAACCGCGAGGTCTTTAAAACCTTACAGAGCTCTTTACCCCCTCCAAAAAAATAGTATACTTTCTTCTCAAATGCAGATGGACCACATGTAACATCACAAAACAAACCCCAATCAATTCAAGAATATTGGAACATTAAACAAACACCATTTTGTCACAAAGGTATCAAAGTAGAAATCAACCACCAAAGAGAGCAAGAAAAATATGGAACATGCAAATATTGAACAGTATATTAGAAATGACTATTAGGTTAGTGAGGAAATCAAAGAAACATTTTAAAATACTTTGTTATAGATGAAAATGAGGCCAATTTATCTCAACCTATGGAACCACAGCAAAACTAAAATTAAGAGGAATACAAATAAGCTCACATTTAAGAAATAATAAAAACTAAAAAAAATATGAAACTTACCTCAATTTAAGAAGCTAGAAATGATGAATCAAAAATCCAAGCCAACAGAAGGTAATTGAAAATAAAGAAAAAAATTAGATAAATAGAAAGAAAAATGATCTAAAGATTAATGAAACAAAAAACTGCTTCTTTAAATGAGTAGACAAACTTCTAGATAAACTTTCAAAAATATAGAAAACACAAATAAATTTATCAGAAATGAAAGAGGGGAGAATTTACAGTACGTATGTCACTAATTCAGAGGCTCATAAGAGATTACTGCAGAATTTATATGCTGAAAATTTAATAACATAAAAGAGATGAAAAAGTCCTAGAAATATACAACCTTCTGAGTTGTATCAGGACTCTCTGAGTTGGATCAGCAAGAACTTGAGCAAAGTAGTTGCAATAAAGAAAATTGAAACAGTACTCAACAGTCACACAAAAAGCAAAAAGTTGATGACCAGATGCTTTATTAATGAACTCACCAAATCTTCAAAGAAAAATTAGTGCATATCATATATATGATACATATCATATGTATCAAATTAATACATATCTTTTAATTAAATAACACGGAAGATTTCTAAACATATTTCATGAGACCAACATCATTCTGCTATCAAAAACAGACAAGAAAAACAAACAAAATAAACCTGATAAATATTTTTCCTGATAAATACAGATTAAAAAACAAACAAAAAATCACACAAATGAAATTCAACAATGTGTTAAATATGCCATGACCAAGTGGAATTTATTACTGGAAAACAAGAATGTTTCAGCATTTGAAAATTAATAAACATGAATCACTATAATTATGAAAAGAAAGATATATATATATGAGCATATCCATAGGGAAATATGCTTATTTATTATAAAAATAATATGCATATAAATATGATATATAATATGCATATGAATATGCTTATTTATTACAAAAACTTCCATCAACTATAAGCAGATGAAGCATGCTTAACACAAGAAAGACATGTATGTCAATTTTAATTGAATATAACAGAGGAATATTGGTGCCTTAGTACTAAGAGTGGTGAGCAGGTAATTATCTGAGTATGTGTGAAATATACCTCTGAATCAAATATATTGTTAATTAATGTTACCTTAAGACAAAAATAAAATGAAAATAATCATGTTAAAGAAAAAAGGTAAAAGTTTCCCTCTTAGTATCTTTTACAAGTCAAGGTTGTCAACTTTGAATATTACAAATCAATATAGTATAGAAAATCTTAGCTAGCAAAATCAGAGAAGTGTTGGATATAAGAAGATCCAAAAAGAAGTTGGGACAAAATAATTAAGGTTATTTTTATTTTCATATTATATGTATATCTTTAATTTGAAACAAATTTATATAGAAACTGATGTATCCACAATTCATTGCAACATTATTCACATCTAACAGGTGAAAGTAATTCAAGTATCTATCAAGAAAAGAAATCAGAAAACTAAATTGAGTCTATGCTGACAGTAGAATAATAGTCAATCATGGAAGGAATAAAACCCCTCAGATTATAATTGATACTTGTACTACCATTTAAATGGTATAAATAAAAAGAAGGTAAAACAAAGATCACATGTTACATAGAATATGGAGGTAGGGGGATTCTACCTACCATTCTGTACTACCATTTAAATTATATAAGCTAAAGTCACCACAAATAGAACACATGTTTCTCTTGTCTTTTCTATTTATCTATGTACTTAAATTACTAGTAAGTATTCTTTATTCTTTTTTTTTAGATTTGAGATATTGTCTAGTGCCATAAAGAATTCAGTTTCATCCTGAAAAAACATGTTGTATTTATATAGGAACATATTCTGCTGAAAAAGTTGCAATTCTTATTTATGTGGAAATTGACAAATGCATTCTTCATTTTTAAAGAATAATTTTGATGAATATATAATTCAATTGACAGTTTTTCTCTCAGTATATATTATCCCATTGTGTTCTAAATTTTATCATTTCTGATCAGACATCATTTGTTGATATTACTTAGGAGTTCTTGTACATGATATTTTGATTTCTTTTCTTAACTTTCAAAATTCTAATATATTTGAATTTCAACTGTTTGATTATGATTTGTCTAGGTTAGTCTCTTGCATTATATTTATGAAACTTGGTTGAATAACTTGGTTGAATGATTTTTGGTAATCAAAATTTGGGAAGTATTTTTTGATATTTTTCAATATTATTTCACCCTACATCTTTTTCTCTCTTTTACTTTGGGATGACTTTTATATGCTTAATTTTGTAAGACTAATCAGTAAGTCTGTCTATTCTATTTCATTTTTTT
>PVHY01002122.1:0-91666 GCA_004024945.1 Uropsilus gracilis | reverse complement strand
TAATATATGGACAACAAAACGAAAGTACACAGTGGGAGGACCAGCTGGAACAGTTAGGGAGGGGAGGTGGTGGGTGGCCCTGGGCATTAAATGATGTGAATACCTATATACATAATTTAAAAAAAAATTGTAGATGATATATATATTGCAAACTCAAATATTATGTTGAGCTCTATATTGTAGTGATAGTTTCATTTCAGTTATGTCCTTTCAATCCCATTATATTTTACTTGGTTCTGACTATTACTGCTTCTTTATCTTTTCTACATGGGTAAACATCATTTTGATATTTTTCTTTAATCCTCTCTTTTTGTTCTTTGAATAATTTTGAAATAACTGATTTAAGATCTTTGTCTACTAAATCTAACATTTAGTTAGGGTTTTCTGGGGGATACTTTCTAGTATTTTCCTTATGTATGGACCATGATCTACTATTCTTCATGTGTCTCATAGTGAGGGGTTCTTAATATAATGTACTTTGAAATGCTATATTATGGTATTTCTATGTGACTATACATAAACTTGTTTGCAAATTCTGGCATAGAGCTTGAAAAAATTCTTAGAATTGCCTGAGTGACAGAAATGATTCTGTTATGCTAGTAGGTGACTCATGGTAGTTCACAAAAGGTTTTGATCTGTTCATCACAAATACTAGCTGCCTTTTTAGGAAATTGGAACTGAATCAGACCAATTTTATGGATGGAAAGGGAGACTAATGCAGATAATGATGATACTATACCTGCCTTCACATTGAAACTTCCTTAAACAATTATAGTTTTCACCAGGATTCTGTGGAGGTTTCTGGTTGTCACACATATTGATATAGAAGAAGAAGACACATTTTAACTTGGATGGCAAATGTCATGATTATTCCACATCTAGGATCTTTCTAGACCTCACCCTAAGTTGTTTCTTTTATATGACTATTAATAGTCTGAATCATTTAGAGTACAACTTTTATTGTAAGCACAAGACTTTCAAACATCTACCAAAATATCAATCAGAATAATATAGGAATACTGGAATCCAGCAATTTTGTCAAAATTACAGGCAATTACTGAAACACATGACAAACATCTAAGGTGATCACAATCTTGAAAAGGACTTTATTCATACCTTGAATGTTTTCCATAATTCTGGCTATTTTTAAAATAATTAATATGATTATCGAACATTTAGTGTCAGAAAATTTGAATTAAGATACACTCTGAAAATAAGAAATCAGATACCAACTGATATTTCCAGAGAATTTTAAAACTTGTATTTGTAGATATAAGCTTCTTTAATTATTTTGAAATAACTGTGTAAAATTCATAGCCTTTGCTGATTATGACTATTGAAGTATCTGCTTGGTTAATGTAATGCCCAGCTATTTTCAAGGCTTGTGTGGAGTTGGAGTGTGGAAAATAAATGAACTTGAGCTTGTTAAAATTCACAGTTTGTGGAGCAAAACTGTGGGGGGTAAAGTGGGGACAAGGGTGAGTCGGATATCATCAGGACTTCAGGGTCTTAGGAACTCCAGGTCCAGGGATCTCAGGTTGTGGAAGCCAGCCTTTGCCTCCATGTGAGCAGAGGATTGGAGCTGAATGCCTCTGCTGAGCATGGCTGGGGTGGGGGAGGAGCAGTAGTTTCTGCTGCCTTCCAGACCCAACCCAGTTGGGACAGGAGGAAAGAGTTGTAGGTCTCCCTGGACCACCTGGGTCTGGGAGAGTACCCCAGAACACCTCTACCACACCTAAGACTGCTGGAGGGGTTGCAGGTAGGGCATGATCCATACCCCTGGGGTCTTGGGATCATGGGGTCTAGGAGTCTTGGGCTGGGGGACCTGTCCTCCTCCCTTAGTTGGGGGGGGGTGGAGGCTGGGCAGAACCCTGGAGGATCCAAAGCTGGGAGAGGGCCTCCTAGTCCCAGCCCTGATTTAGGTTGGGCTGGGACTGGGGGTTGATGACTCCTTGAAAGGCCTGACCCTCTGGGAGCCCTCTGTTGGTGATAGGGTAAATCCTGCACCACTTGGCTCTGGATTTTGGGGTTTAAGGACCTTAGGACTGGAGATCCTGATCTCTGCACCTTTTCAATGTTCAGGGGTTGGGGGCAGGACACCCAAGGGAGCTGGGAGAGGGGATTAGTAGGCCCTGCCTTCCAGACCCAACCCAGTGAGTCTTGTAGAACTAGAGACAGGATCTGAGGTCCTTTTGAATGAGGCAGGCCTCCGCAGCGACCTAGGCCACTGGTGGGGGTGGGGGCAAGGGTAAGTCCTATACTACCAGGACCTTAGGGTCTCAGGGACTCTGGATCCAGGGATTTCAGGCTGGGGAAGCTGGCCTCTGCCTCCATGTGGGCAGGGGGTAGGAGCTGAGTGCCTCTGCTGGGGCATAGACTCGGGGTTGGGGTTGGGATATCCCCCTCAGGTTTACTCCAACTTCAATAGACCTGCACAAGGAATGACAAATCCAGTCTCTCCAGCAGAGGTTATAATGCAGAGTAAAAGAAGTAATAATGGCCCTGGATGCACTCACAACCTGGATAGGGCAAGTACAGTGTTTGTAACCAATGAGATGTAAAGGTGACACTGTGACTGAGGTGACCTGTCACAGATTCCTGGCACTGGGAAATCAAACAGGTCCCACAGCAATGTGCAGCATTGAAAAGGCTCCCTCCTTTGTCAATCAGTGGAGGAAGAAAGCCACCATGAGAGGCTGTGAACCCATTGGCAAGACTGCTGACATGAAAGAGGAGAGGAACTTGACAAATCACCTGGGGAAGTCTGCCCCAGCAGTGAACACCTCACCACTTTCGGCTGGAGTTACATCCCCAAACCCAGAAGACATAGAACCAGCAATAGGTGACAGACCCCAGAAATGATCCTGGAGAAGTGCACCACATCTGCCCTACAAGTTTCTGATGTGCTCAGCTTGACTATCTGCCTCAACTACTTCTGGAGATCCGAGCAGCCTCATTTGTTGCTGTCCAGGAGGGCAAGTCCATACCCAAGAGGAAAAAAAGGACATAACTTGAAAACAAAAAAGAAAAGTCCTGTGGGCTAAACATAGACCAATAGCTTGCAGTGAGAGGAGATGGGGTGATCAGAGGGAGGAAGAAGGGGAATGGGAGGGGGTGTGGTAGAGAATAAGAGTTACGATACAGTCATGCAAACATGACTGATGTATGATAACTACAAAATAAAAATACTTAAAAATTTAAAAAAATTACAGTTTGCTGTGCTTATTGATACTCAACACTTTAAAAATAAACTAAATTATCTGTTTGTTGCAAGCATTTGGTTAAATTCTTGAATTCTGAATATATTTATTTTAAGACTGACATTTTATGGAGTAGAGGTTGTCAGGAGTTTCTTACTCTTCCATTTTTACTGACATATTTTTACTCTAGTATTGAAACAATTATGCTTAAAATTATTTAAACAAATTTATTACAGAGGTTAATTAGTTAATGGTTTTTGATAATGCAGTTACTAGAACTTCCAAGGGAAATTTCTATTGATTGCTTGTCCCTAAGGTTTCATTTCCTTAGGGAATTAGGAGAAGGAACTCAGTGTCCAGGACTGGTTCAGTGGCGTTTGTTAAGGAATAATAGGTAGAAAGGAAACAATAATAGGTAGAAAGATAGAAAGCATATATATTCTGGTTCCTTTGTGTGTCTCATGAAAATTTTGTGGAAACTAAATATTTTGAATATCATATTAGAACTATTTTTCTCCAGAACTATTTCTTACATTCCCTGTCTTTTTTCCCACACCTCTCCCTCTTAGCTTCAAAGCCCTCATTATGCTACTATAGTCATTAATATCTACTAGTTTTCTAAGTTTTATTTTTTAACCTAAACACATTTCTGCTATTTAAATGGCTTGCATATGTTTTTGTCATTCTGACACATGATTCTACCAAACCCTTAATTTTGCTCTAAATACCTGTTTTTCACATTTCCTTATAGCTGATTAGTAATATCAATTGTTAATTTTGTTTTTTTACCCCTGGCTAGAGGTAATGAACTTTCAAAAACATCAACATAACTTTGATGTTATAGAACTTATTAGTAAGGTTTTCTTTTATATGATTTATTTTCATATTTCCTTATAGCTTATTAGTATATAGAGTGGTTATACCACATCTTCTTGCTCCATTTATCTATTGGTAAGCATTTAGTATGCTTCCACTTATTATCTTTGATTAGTAGGACTGCAATAACTATTGTGGCACATGTAAATATTTGAAATGATGATTTCATGTTCATTAAATGCCCAGGAAACACCTTGTTAGGTTAACTTAATGAAAACACCAGGTTTTTATTCCTGTCAATGGTTATTATGGTTCCTCTTTCTCTACATGTTTCATCTCTTATTTGGGGGGGGGGGTTCTTTTGACTATGGACCATTCTGATAGGTATGAGATGCTATCTCTTTGTGGTTTTTAAACTGCAACTCTTTTGTTAATTATCCCATATTTTCTTTCAGTACATAAAAACTTATTTGAGATAATATCAATTGTTAATTTTGATTTTATTTCCATGACTGGAGGTAATGAACTTCCAAGAACATTAACATAACATTGATGTTGTTATAAAATTTATTAGTAAGGTTTTCTTTAATATGATTTTCACAGGTTTATATTATTTAACCCACTTGAAATTTACAATTATATATGGAGTTGAAGAGTAATACATCATTATTTTATGTGTAGACTTTCAAAACTTCTAACTATTTATTAAAGGGAATCTTCATTCCCTATAATATGCTAATAGTTGTTTTATCATAGACTATAGATTTATTCATAAAACAAATCTGGACTTTAGATACTTTCCATTGATCTATATGCTTATTTTTTTGTGTGTGAAAATCATTTTGTTTTTTAAGTGTTAGGTTTATGGTAAAGTTTGAAGGTAATGCAGTATCTGCTGTTTCCTTGTCTCTTTTTGCTTTGTGCATAGATAAGTGTGAAATATTGAATTACCGCATATTGATGTATTACTATATATTTATGTATATATAATCATTAAGAATGTTAGCATCCATTAAGAATGGAATCTCTGTCTACCATTTTGTTTTACATATTTTTATACTTATTTAGTTCATAGATATTGATGGTATTATTTCTTCTTGTTTTAGACATCCATGTCTATTTCATTAACCTTGTTAATTGGAAGTGTATTTTAACTAGCTATTCTGACTTAGCTTCTTTTGATTGTCATGTGTTTGTAGAATAATTTTAACTAAAACTTGTGCTTCTTTTTGTGAGTATAATGGATTTTTGTTAACAGCACTATGTTGCAATTTATTTTGATATATATTCAATCACTCCGCATTTTCACTAGTAGATTCCGGCCATTTACATTTTAGGAGGATTTTTACACAAATGATCATTTGTCATTTTTTTTTCTTTTTAGCTTGCATTTGTCTTTTAGTTTTGGAGGTCTTCCTTGTAATGTTTTGCGTAGGTTTCATTTCCTTAGGGAATTAGGAGAAGGAGCTCAGTGTCCAGGACTGGTTCAGTGGTGTTTGTTAAGGAATAATAGGTAGAAAGGAAACAATAATAGATAAAGGGTAATAGGTAGAAAGATAGAAAGCAACATTGCCTCCAGTGAGTTTTCAACTATTAAGTTATCCTTGGATATTTGCTCTTATTGTTAAACTCTGCTCAGTGAATGTGGATAACTTCTTGTTTTTATTCTCGGGTGGTGGTGTGGTTGGTGATTTTAACATTCCAGACTAAGGTTATAGGTAACAGTTTTCCTATGGGAAGTCATGTGACCAGATCTGACACCCCCCCTCTCCCTTGCTGGTTTGTGTTCCAGCTATTATTTATTGGGAGATTCAGGCTCAAACCAATAGGTATGCAATATTCTTATAGTTCTCCATACTACATTCTCTGTCCTGTATGTAAAATCTGTGACACCCTTATTCAGTATATTGCTGGGTATTCAAACTTCCCATTGTAGGTCTATATCTCTAAGTTAATAGTTGTGTTAATAATGTGATGTTCTTTGACAACATCTGAAACTCTCTTTTGTGAGTTATACTCCCTAGTTTATATTGTAAGCACAGTTCAATTAGTTTTTCCTACCCTCTTTTGCCAGACCATTGCTCCTGCTGTGTAATATAACTATTACTTTATCTTTGGGGGATGTTGACTTTTTCATGTAACTTAGTCATCAATATTTACAAAAGATGAACATGTTATTTTCACTCTGCCACCATCTTATTAGTTATTTTTGTAATTCTTAATTTCAATATCTATTACTTGAATTTTATTCATGCTTCCAAGTTTGTTTTTATTTTTAATGCTTTATTGTTTCTTATTTTATTTTGCCCCCCCCCAAATTCTATTATTTGCTTTTCAGTAACATTTTTTGTACTTAATTGGAATTATCTCCTGTCTCCCTGGTTATCTCTGTCTACCATTTATCTTCATCTGGTTTCATAACACTCACCCCATTTCTGCTTGGCTTAGTGCTAAATCAATATGATCAGTCAGTGGTTACAGTGAAATGATTTGAGCCAGTGATTTTTCCAATTTGATCTAATAGATCTATGTGTGCTTTGGGAATTACATTCAATGTTCTAGAGGGTTTCAAGTTTTCCAGTATTACTTTCCACCAGGCCATACAGAATTTTCTTGAATCGATTACAGTCTCCAAAAAAAATATGATGTATTGAGATTCCCAACCCCTCCCATACCCTTCACTGAGATAACTCATTCTGATTATATTAGCTTTCCAGTTAAGAAAGAATATAAGAATATAATTATTTTTGCATGACTTCTACAGGTATAGTCTCTCAAATATTCCTTTTTAGAATTACTGTTACTGATAGCAAAACAACACTTTTTATGGTTCCTGTCTCCTGTAACTTATCTGGGTGAACTGAGCTACGGGTGACATGTGGAGAAATTTGAAACAAAGACAAAAATTAAACAAAACAAAATAAAATAATATACATACTGTTTTCATATAAAGTCCAGTAATTTCTTATGAATATTTTCCTATCAATTATTTATTTATTATAATTCCTGGAAGCCTGAAGTGAAAAGGAGATTTTGACAATTTGTTAGCTTTTTTTTTTTTTTTTTTTTTTTTTTTTTTAGTATTTGCTAGGTGTGGGGATAAATAAAAATTTCTTACCTCTTTATCATTCTTGTAGGTGTTTTCTGCTCGTTTTCTTCCCAGTTAGTCTAATCTCTATTTATCCTTCAGTATCTTTTCCTTAGAATCAATTCCTTGACACCAAGTAGCCTAGGATACATGTGTTTCTTTCCTGTTTCCATGGTATCATGCTTGTTGATTTACTACCTTTGATCAGTTTATGGTATAAGCCCTTATTGACACATTTGTCTCTAATATTAACTGCAACCTCCTTGATGGCAAGAACTGTATCTTATGTCTCTGTTTATGTTGTGAAGTACAGCATGTCCTCAAGAAAATAACCAGATTATAATATGTCAAGAAGATGGTTATGGAAGAAACAGTTGTTTCTAAAACGGAGGGTCATTTCAAGGTGTTTTCCACTATGATTACACTATCAGGCATTTTTTTAGGGCTAGGTAAGGAACTTATTTGTGATTAAGTAAATTGTTTTGAAACTTTAATTGGTTGGCATGAGTCTCCAGATAAAAAGCTGTGATGAAGGGACTATTGTTGAAATTGGGTCAAAACAAGGGGGGAGGCAAAAGTCCTCCAACTTTCAAGGTCCGTATCACCCTCGCGTAGCAGTTGCCACTCAAAATACAGTTTAACAGCAAGGGAGCTTAACAGGGAAAACAAAAAGTTCTTAAAGCTGCAAGTGGCCAATCATTTTACCCCAGTCACCATTCTCAGTCCTGAAGGTCCCAAAGACACAGTTCAAGATGGTGTCCTTTGCACCTCCGAATCTCAGAGGCAGGTGCTTTCACAAAGTTCAGTCCTTTCTCCCTCATCTTCTCCTTATTTCTTTTCTCTCCAATGTTCCACACTGCTCCACTTCTCCAAGGTGCTTCAAACTTACTCCACAATTGCCGATGCACAAATCAGTTTTGCAAATTCCTGGCCATCTTTAGGTACCAGCTTTCCATATCACCTTGCTACAATGCCATACTCTCCACACTGGCCACTCTTCTGCCAGATACCATGGCTCCTTGTCCCCTCCAGCTCACTTCTCTAGGGGGCTTTTGCCCAGCCTGGTCACTCAGGCTACTCTTTACCTGCCTGCCATTCTCCTCTCCCCAAAAGTTCTCTGTTCCACTAGTCTCTGTTCTTTGGCTTTTTATCTCTCTGCTTCTGGTCCCACTTCCTGTTCCAACTGTTACTTCTGGCAGTTTAACTGCCACACCGAAGGGAGGGGGGGCTAACTGCCACCACCCAATGGGGGAGGCGTGCCTTGTTAACTGCCACAATGGGGGGGACACCCAGTTTCATTGTGACAACAAGAAGGTTGTCTCCTCTTTCTTAATCACCAATTGTTAATCTAGTAATTCACCCAGAAATTTTTACATGATTATTAGAGACAAATTGATGAGTCCATTGGATTCAGAGGAAGTTCTACAAGTGCTTTTCATTCAAGAAGGTCATTCTAGTTGACAACATATTTTCATTAATATTATTAAAATGCTTTTATATCATTATCTGTGCTATATTTCCACTATACAAGAAATTATTGGGAGGAAAACAACTTTTCATTATTTTTCGCTTTTTCACAGGAATCTTTAAGATGTTTCATACCAAATTTGTATTAAAATTTCATCATTTTAAGTGAACAATTGAAAATTTTGTAATCTATTTACTTCACCCTAAAATGTTATGAGTTTTCTCATCTCCTTTCCTTCATTACATACATTAATATACTCAATAATCTGTATGTGGATTAGTCTTGCTTACATTTCATGACTGGCTGATGTATTATTTCAATCTGAAGATCACTAGGCACAGGAATAATTTTTGAATACATTCTCAATTAATTGCTATACTGGGTTAATTGCTGTCTCTGCATATTCCTTCTCACGTATGTCTCTATAATAGCACTATTCATTCTGTATCAAAATAACCATTAACTTCAGTCACAGAAATGAGTTTGCCTTTTTATCTTCAGTACCACCCACAGTGATTAATATGGAATAAAAAAGTTTTGAAATAAATTAAGTGTAGCATATAAAACACTATAAATATTTAAAATATTACTAAATTCACTCACAATATCTTAAGGCATAGATTTGTCTTTTATTTTTTCTCCTGACACAATAATAGTTTGCCATTAAAATTCAGAATTATTGGTCCATATTTCTCTTTATTTTATTAACAAATATAGCTAATATCTACCAAGCACTCTCATTCTATTATCCTCAAATTTTAAAGAAAGTGCAAACTTATTTGCATAAAGTTATTTGCAGATTGAACATATTGTAAAAATTATAAATCTATTTTCTCATCAAAAATTAATCTTTCTACTTCTTGTATATATATATATATATATATATATATATATATATATATATATATATATATGATTGAACCCAGGATCAGACAGCTTCACAAATGAATTCTACTAAATATGAAAAGATGAAATAATGCCTGTATTACTAAAAATATTACAAAAAATTGAAACAGAAGGAAAACTGCCAAACACATTCTATGAAGCAAACATTACACTAATACTAAAACCAAACAAAGAACAAAGAGAACTACAGATCAATCTCCTTAGTGAGCACAGATGTAAAAAACCTAAATAAATCTTGGCAAACTGAATCCAACAAAGTATGAAAGGGCTACATACCATGACTTAGTGGAATTTATTCCAGGAGCACAGGGATGGTTCAACACATGAAAATAACTCACCATATCATATCAGCAAGGAGAAAAACAGAAACCTATTATGATCATATCAATACATGCAGAAAAACCATTCAATATAGTTCAGCATCTGTTCATGAAGAAAGTCCTTGAAAAACTTGGGATAGAAAGAGCATATCTCAACATAATGAAAGCCATATATGACAAACAGCAAAAATTGGAATCATTTCCTTAAAAATTGGGAACCAGGCAAGGGTACCTGCTCTCACCACTATTTTTTAATATTATACTGGAAGTTCTAGGCAAGAGAAAGATATAAAAATAACACAAATAGGGAAGAAGAAATGAAACTGTCTTATGCAGATACTGCATGAAGAAAACCACAAAAAAAAAAACACAGAAAATGTAATTGAAGCAATAAACCTAGTTCAGTGATGTAATAAGCATTTACAAAATTAAGAAACAAAAATTTTTAGACTTCTTATGTGTAAAAACTAGTCAGAAGAAGAAGAAATAAAAAAATAACCTCCACTTACCATCACATCAATGAAAACTAAATATCTAGGAATAAGCCGGGTGTGGTGGTACACATCTGTAATCCCAGTTACCTGGGGAAACTGAGGCTGGGGATCACTTGAGTCCATGGGATTGAGACAACCCTGGGCAATATAGCAAGATCTAGTCTCTTAAAAATGAAAAAGAAAAAAGAATAAAATAATAAATATCTGGTAATAAACTTTTAAAAAGTCTTGAAAGACCTATAGAAAGAAAACTATGAAACATAGTTAAAACATATAGAAGAAAATATAAAGAAATGCAAAGACATTTCCAGTTCATGGATTGGAAGAATTAACTATCAAAATGGTCATCCTTCCAAAATTAATCTACAGATGCAATGCAATTCCAACAAAAATTTCAATGATATTCTTTAAAGAAATAGAACAAAATTGCTGATCTTTATATATAATAATAAAAGACATTGACTGGCCAAAGCCCTCTTGATCAAAAGGAGAGAGGAGGTATTACATTCCCAGACTTCAAATTAATTACAAAGCCATAATAATTAAAACAACTTGGTACTGTTAAAAAAACAGAACATTTGAACAGAATTGAATGTCCAGAAATAAAGTCTCACATGTATGGTCAACTAATCTTTGACAGAAGAGCAATAAACTTACATTGGAACAATAGCCTCTTCAAGGAATAGTACTCGGAAAACTGGGTTGGTGCATGCAAAAGAATGAATCTAGACTACTCCTTTGTACCACACACACACACACACACACACAAACACACACACACAAATTCAAAATAGATAAAAGGTCTGGACATAAGACCCAAATCTATAGAAGGAAACAGACAAAACACTTAACTACCTATACCACAAAAATATCTTTTAGTACAAATCTATTCATGTAAAGAAAATGAAGGAAAACATAAATAGCTGGAACTACATCAAACGAAAATGCTTCTTCTTCTTGTTTTTTTTTTTTTTTTTTTTGCCTGTGGAACCTCAGGCTCACGTTGCCCGGAGTACCAGACTCAAGCAATCCCCAGTCTCAGCTTCCCAGGTAGTTGGGATTACAGGCATGTGCCACCACGTCCAGCTATATTTTTTGGGAACTAGGTCTCGCTATACACCCCCGGTGGGACTTGAACTGTGATCCCTGGTCTTGGCCGTGGTTTCCTAGGCTGCCGCTTACAGGCATGTGCCACCATGCCCGGCCTAAAATGCTTCCATACAGCAAGAGACAATAATTTAAAAAAAAAAAAGCCAACTAAAAAAATGGGAAAAGAATTTGCATTTCATTCAACTGACAAATGTCTAATAGCTAAGGTCCACAAAGAACTCATATAACTCAACAAAAAACAAGACAAAAGTCCAGTCAAAAAAATGGGAGAAGAGCTTAAAAGACTCTTCTCCAAAGAAGAAAAACAGAAGGCCAATAGGCATATGAAACCTGTTCAATATAATTTTTAATCAAGGAAATGCAAATCAAAATCACAATGAGATACCACCTTACACCTATACCAAAAATAAATGGGCAATACTGCCCATTTATTGCTGGCATGGATGCAGAAAAAAATGCACACTCTTAAACTGCTGGTGGAAATGCAAACTGGTTCAGCCACTATGGAAAGCTGTGTGGAGAACCTTTAAGCTACTGAAAATGGAACTAACATTTGATCCAGCAATCCTACTTCTGGGAATATACCCAAAGGAGACCAAAATGCTAATTCAAAAAGACACCTGTACTAATACATTTATTGCATCATTCATTCACAATAGCCAGGATTTGGATAAAACCCAAATGTTCCAAAACAGAGGAACTGATCAGAAAGCTATGCTGTATTTGCACAGTGAAATATTCTTCAGTAGTCAAAAAGACAAATATGATGCATTTGTAATAAAATGGATGGACCTAGAAGGAATTATAGAATCAAAAGTGAGTCATGTAGCCAGATGACTCGTGACTATAAGCTTCAGCCTATGAAGCAGCCAGGGCTAGGGATCGTGGTTCGAGTCCCACGTGGGGCCTGTAGCAAAACCTAGTTCCAAAAAAATAGCTGGGCATGGTGGCACGTGCCTGTAATCCCAGACACCTGGGAAGCTGAGACTGGGAATTGCTTGAGTCTGTTGTACCCTGGGCAACAAGAACCTGCAGTCCCACGGGCTTAAAAATAGGGAAATCAGGTCTACAAACAAACAAACAAACAAATAAATAAAATAAGCCATGTGAAAACACAAACACTGGATGGGCTCATTTTTATATGGGATATAGAGAAAACAAGCAAAAGGACAAGAAAAATTCAACCTAATGCAAATAGTTAGGTTAGGAATGGGGAAGGAAGAAGAGGAAAATTAGGGAAGGGAAGAGCACAAGAAATATTTCACAGGTGAAATTGTGGTGGGAAAACCCTGGGGAATACTATATATATATAGTGTATACATGTATATCTGTCAAATATATAAAATATATATTATATATAGTTATATATAAATTGATTAATAAAAACATTGTCCTTTCACTGTTTTACTGGTTATCAAAATCAGATAATTATTAATGTATATGTATGTACGTATGTATGTAAAACAGCCAGACTGTGTTTATTCTGAGGTTTTACAAAGATATAGTTTTATACTGCCTTTTACTGGTAAAGGGAATCACAATGCATGTTCTTAAAATACCATTTGGCATAGTAATTATATTCATTTGAGGGTAATAGAGAAACAGTAGAGATAGAAGGAACTAGCTTCTTTCCTCTTTTCTGCCTAAAAGCTGGGCATGCATTTTTATTTGTAAAGGAATCTTCAGTACTAGAAAAAGGAAAGTAACTCTTAATCAAAACAAACAGCTCTTATCACTGGAGTTTTCTCTGTCTTGATTCTTTTTACATAAATAAATAACTCTTTTTTTTTCATTTGTTCACCCATGTATTTCTCTTCCTAAAAGTAACCATCTCTATAAGCCCAGCTCTCTATTCCTTTGTCTGCTCTTCTCTACCATTAATTGCCCCTTGCTAAAATATTTGTAAACCCTTAAAATGGCCTAATGGATTCCTTAGGGTTTCCTCTATTTACTGTGATGCTTCTCCCATATAAATGCAAATAAACTTTCACTTCTGTTAATCTCCTTTTGTCAGTTTCTCAGTTTAATTAGCAGTCCCTGCCAAAGAATCTACATAAGTGGAGTTTTTTTTTCCTCTTCTATAATTAGTAGATGCAGCCCTCTTAAAATATCAGATAATTATAATTTATATCTCTCCCTCTGTACTATCAGTTTTGTAATTATTTTTCATTGTGTTTCCCCATTAAAAATTCACAGCTAATAGACCGGGCACAGTGGCTCATGCCTGTAAGCTTCAGCCTATGAAGTGGCCCAGGCTAGGGATCGAGGTTCGAGTCCCGTCTGGGGCCTGTAGCTGGGCGTGGTGGCACGTGCCTGTAATCCCAGCTACCTGGGAAGCTGAGGCTGGGGATTGCTTGAGTCTGTGGTACTCTGGGCAACAAGAGCCTGAGGTTCCACGGGCAAAAATAGCAAGACCTAGTCTCAAAAAAAAAAAAAAAAAAAAAAAATTCACAGCTAATAAAAGTTGAAATTCTGACCAAAGGTGCCTATGTGACATTATGAGGAAAGTGGATTTTTAAAAAATACACTGATAGAGTGTATGTTTTCAATAACAATAACAAGAATGATATCTTGGACTGAGACTCATTTTAAAGGAAAATTGGAATTGATTAAAAGTAGCTTGTCTCTGTCAAAGAAAAATAGATAAGGTAATATAGACAGTATTGGGACAGGTAGAAAATTAAAAAAAGTTAATGAAACTATATTGTGCCTAAAGAATTGAACCAAAAGAGAGGTGTTTTTTGGTTTTGTTTTCCTATTAAGTAAACCAAATTTCTTTTGCCTTATTTAATTTGGTTAAGTGTATATAAGATAAAATTGACCATGGTAACCATTTTAAGTGTGTAATTCATTGACATTAGTCCATTGTAATTGTTCGTCAATCATTACCACTGTCTGTCTTCAAAACTTTTTTATCATTCTGAAGCATAAGCCTCCCCACAAAGTCACTTCTCAAGAGGTGTCAATTTGACCGGGGAATTTTTTTTTTGAGTTTAGATCTATTTAATACACAAAGAGGAAACTGGTAATTCATTAAGTACCTGGAAGGGGAAAAAGAAAGGTATATATTGTCCAGAATTGGAAGTTTATATTTTGTTTTATTTTATTTTTTACGATAAGTAAATTTTTTACATGACAGGATAATTATCTAATTACATCTGTTCTTCATCATATGACTCATTCTCTAAATTGTCATGTATATCCTTATCCTCTATGCTTGAAATCCCAGGTATTTGTCACATTTTTTAACTCAGAATATATTCACTCTCCTGCCATTTTGTCTTCTTATATTTGAATCCACATATGTAGATTTACTGTGTGTAATTAAATAGTTTTTCTGTTTATTTAATTGCCTGATATTAATTTGATTACATGATTAGTATGAAATAATGAATGGGGGAAGGGAAGTTACCCCTTTTATTCACTAATGAATATTATATTTTTGTCAAAGGGTGATCACTGGAGATGAAAGAAGACATGAAGAGACAGGGACTAGTAGAGAAACAGATTCTTTATTGGTGATAGAAGTCTGAGTGGAATTCTCACATGGTCCAGAGCAGTTGCTGGGAGAGCACACAGTCTGTAAAAGGTAAGGAGTTATGTGGGGTAGCTAGAGGTTGCAGAACAAGGAAGCAGGTAGGAAAAATTTGTGCCAGCGGTAGTACTAAACTTCCTTCTGCAAGCCAATATAATCTTGGCAGAACTCAGGTGAGATTCACCACCGATGAGCTCTGGGACAGAAGCTTTTACTGGTGCTCAGATGTTCCGATAGCTAGACATACCTGACATGCCTCAACAGACATCTTTCCCCAGTGATCCTTATACACATTATACATTAAGCAGTAAGTCTCCTTTCTTCCTTCTCCCAAATTTACATCAACCCTCCATTCTACTTTCTGTCTTTAGGAATATGATTATTGTAAATGAATGAGGAAGCTAGGAAATGGATATACCTGCTCTCTAAAATCCTGATTTATACATATTCATAAAATAAATATGGTTTTATTATGTTCTTTTATAAAAAACTGTTTCCTAGAGGAGATTATTCGAGAATGATTGCAGGATTCTCTCTTTGCCTGGGGATTATATTGAATAGAACAAAGAAAGAAATGTTTAAGTTAAAATGAGATATATAGACTTTATCTATCTAATGACTATTAAATTTAAAAAATAACTCAGCAAGACTGGTACAGGAACAGCATGAAATCTTTATGTAAAAGTCAATCACATATTTTCCATAGTAGAAAGGGGTGCTTTGAGCAAACAGATATTTCATAAACCTCTGTTGTTACACAAAGTAGTGTTCACTACTTGAGAATATACTCCCATTTTTCATTTCTAAGGAGACACATATTTTGTTAAAAGGAGTTCTTCTACAAGAAAAATGAAAATTATATAAATCCATGAATAAAGTGACAACAAGAATACCAAATCAAAAGCATGAGAAGTTACATTCTGAGCCAATTGTAGAACAATGAAGGGAAAAAGATGGACAGAACCTACTGAGCTAAAATAGATAAAAGATTTTTTTTAGAAATAGCAAATTTGGTATAACTCTCATAGTAGACAGTAACTAAAAACCTAGAGACACACATAAAATAAATGAAGTGGAGAAAACCATTAGGAGAAACCATCCAAATGATATAGGAGAAAAAAAAGTAAAATGAGAAAGCAGAAATATAAAACAACAAAAAATTGACAGTTAATTAACAGTTTTTAACAAAAATCACTTAAACGTGATTGGTTCAAGTCACCAAATATAAACCAAAAAATGACAAATTGGGCTAAAAAAATTTAATCACCTGTATTTTGCAAGAAAACTGTATAAAACTGAAAGATAAAAGCAAATTAAAAAATGAAAGTTTGAAACAATATGCTTCTAGCCAATAACACAAAAATAAAAGTAAGAACCACCATTCTCTTAGCTGGTAAACTACACTTCATTCAAAAATGGTAATCAGGAACAAAAATGGACACTCCATCATAGTCAACGGAACAATTCAAAAGGAAGATATAGCTGTCATTAATATTTATGCACCTATCACAGGGGCACCTAGTTATATAAAGAAACTATTAACAGGTCTAAAACAGCATATTGACATAAATGCAATTTTTGTTGGAGACCTCAACACACCACTGACATGAAGGAATAGATCATCCAGGCAGAAAATTAACAAGAAAATAAAGATCTTAATGAAGTGTTGTACCAGAAGGACTTAATGGAAATTTGCAAAGCTTTCCATTAAAAAAATATAAATTGATTTTCTTGTCAAGTGCACCGGGAGCATCCTGAAGAATAGCTATTATGTTTGGACACATGTCTTAGAAAATATATGGAAATAGAAATTATTTTGAATATCTTCTCACATCAGAATATTACAAAGCTATAAAATGACAAAATAATCCTGTAATAAACCAAAATATATGTGTACTAAACAAAATGCTTCTGAAAAACTTTTAGTTCAATAAAGACCTAAAAGAAAGCATGAAAAATGTAGTGGAAATGAAGCAGAAATAAAAAAACAGTTCAAAATATTAATGAAAGTGATACAGGGTAGTGACATAGTTAAAAATTGTATTGGTGCCAAAATACCTTGGTGGTTGGAGTCTGAAAGACCCTGCAAGAGAAAATGAGAAATGGGAAGAAAAGACATATATAAAAGGCAGGAGCCAGGAAAAAGGAAGGAGACAAGGTTGGCAGACTGAGAAAACATGCCCACATATCCTACCAGGGGAAGCCCCCTGAAAGAGAGAGTTGGTGGTAGCAAGGAACCATGAAGGCCAGCAGAAGAGTAGCTGATATGGAGAGTATGGCACCACACTAAGGTAGCATAGTGAGCTGGTACCTGGAATTGGCCAGGGATTTGGAAAACTGATTTGTGCATCAGCAATTGTGGAAGAAATTTGAAGGAGAAGTGGAGCAGCTCGAACACTGGAGAAGAAGCAAAGAGAGAAGAGGCCTGAGAAGAACTGGACATTTGCAGTTTTGGAGGGGCAAAGGGTCACCATCTTAGACATGTATCTTTGCGAACCTTGGGACTGAGAATAGTGACTGGGGTAAAATAGAAATAGCTGGCCACTTATGGCTTAGAGGACTTTTCGTTTTCCCTGTTAATTTTCCTTGTTAATAGAACGCTGTTGTTTAAACTGCTTTTGTCTGGCAACTGCTACGCATGGGTGAGACAGATCTAGGCAGAAGCCACAGTTTAAAATGCCGCTTTTTTTCCCCCTATGGCTTGCTAGCTGGGGGCTTTTACCCATTTCTGACTTGATTTCAAAAGCAATAGCTGGTTCTTTAAAAAATATAATAAAATACACTTACTTTAAAAAAGAAATAACTAATAAATAGAGAAAGGAAATTTACAATATTTGTATCAGAAACATGGAATCATACAAAACTGCATGATGATCTATATCTTCATATTTTTGGATAACCTTGAAGTAATGGGAAAATTGCTAGAAAAATACAATCTTTTGAGATTAAATAAAGAAAATATAGAAAGGCTGATCACACCAATCACAAACAAGGAAATTGAAGCATTAATAAGATTTATCTGAAATAACGAAAGAACTGAAGCTGAAGATTTCACAATTGAGTTGTAGCATACTTTCAAAAATAAATCAATATATTTCTTCTCAAACACTGAAGAAAATTAAAGAAAAGGGAAGGGAATGCTCTAATCATAAATATATAGTTATAGTTATGCGATATCATTTTTCATGCACAAATATACATGATGGACAAAGATGAAAATTTCCTTATCAAGTGTTAGTAAACTAAAATCTCCAGTACATTGAAATGGTCTTACAGCATGCCCAAGTGGGATTTACATCAGGAACAAAGTTGAGGCATCATAGGTGTCTTTGCAAAATGAAACCTACATCAAAAGAAAGAAAAGGCCAGGAAGAATAGAAGGAAAAAAAAAAAAAGAAACAAGGAGGGAGGGAGCAAGAAAGGAAGTGAAAGAAAGAAAAAAGAAAGAAGGAAGGAAGGAAGGAAAGAAAGAGGTCAGAAATAAATACTTTGAAATGCTTCTGTACTGTCAAGGAAAGTATCATTAATATCAAAAAACACATTAATGAGTGGTACAATATATTTACACAGTATTTAATATCCAGCATCCATGAAACTCATTTGACTTACTGAAATGAAAATAAACCAGCCAAGAGTGAGGAAAAAATTAACTAAACATGTTTTTTTTTTCCAAAGAAGACTTGTAAATGACCAAAAGCCACATGAAAAAACAATGCTTTCTAGTAAGTTTGCATGAGGAAAATTTAAGTCATAACCCCCTGAAGCCTGTGATAATGCCCATATTAAAAAAAGAAAAAGTAAAAAGTAAAGAAAACAAAAAATAGAAATTACATTTCAGTGTGGATATGTAAAAAAATGAACACTTGTACATTGCTGTATTTAAATTGGTCCAGTCACTATGGAATACAGTTTGGAGGTTTTTCAAAATAATGAAAATAAATCTACCGTAAGATCCAGCAATTCCAGACCTGTTGTTTACTTAAAGAATGCAAAAACACAGATTTGAGCGTCTATAAATATTTTATGCTGATTGCAGCTTCATTAAAAATAGCCAAGCTACTAAATTACTGGATTGTCAACTGATAGTTGAGTGAAGTATGTTATAAAATATACTATGGGCTAATATTCACCTATGGAAAATAATGAAATCTTTCTATCTCATGAAACATGATTGTAGCTAAAGAGGACGATGAAGTGAAATGTTAAGTCAGAAGCATAAGTACAAACATCAGATCTCACTCATTTGTAGTAAATAAACAAAATCAAGAGATTAACAAACCTAAAATAAATTCCAGAAATGAATAAATGAGTTTATCTGAGAAGAAAGCAAGACTCATGACTAAAGAGGGGGGCAGGCTCAATGCGTTCTGGTGGAGGAGAATGAATATTCTTGTTGTGGGTGTTGTGTAGTAACATATATTTCAATAGGTGTGAACCTGTATATTTCAATCACATATAATATAAACCAACTTTCCATCACTTAAAAATAAAACCAGCTTGCAATAAAAAAGAAAAGCCATTAATACACAGTATCAGAAATGAGAGAGGAGAAATATATATGACATTAAATACAAAAAACTATAAAAGTTTATTTGGATTATTATATGATAATAAATTTGAAAACCTTGAAAAAATAGATAATTTTCTAGGTCAATGTAACTTACTAAGACTAAGACAAGAAGAAACAGAATTTAAAGAAGCATGTAAATTGATTACAAGTGTAGAAATAGAAATGGCAGTAAAAATTCTTCCCCAAAAGATAATCTCAGTACTAGAAAGTTTAACAGACTAATTATATCCCATTTTCCCCCATCTTGCTCAAATTGTTTCAAAAGTTCAAGAAATGGGACTGTTCCCTAATATATTTCAAGATGCTAATATTACCTGAAGAACACAACCAGATAAAGGTAGCAAAAGGATATAAAATTATAGACCAACATCCGTAATGAAAATCAATGAAAAAAATCTTTAAGAAAATACCAGCAATTGGGACTATATCACATTATGATTAAGTGGGATTTACCCAGTGGATTCAAGAATGCTTTAATGTACATAAATCATTTAACATAAAAATTATAAAATAAAGATTAAAATCATATAATAATAGCAATTGCCAAAGTATTTGATAAAATTTAGAAATCATTTATAATAAAACATTCTAAACAATATGGGAAGAAAAGGAACCTATCTCAACATGAAGCAAAAACCATACATTACATACCAGCAACCAACATGTTAATATTTACTGGTAAAAAAAAAAAAAAAACAACAACCTTTCCCTTTAAGGTGAAGAGCAAGAAAAGAATGCACAACCTCACCACTTCCATTTCACTAAGTTTTAGAGATTATAGCTAGAACAATCAGACGACAGAAAATGAAAGGAATCCAATCTGAAAAAGAAGTGACACTATCATTATTCAATGATGAAATAATAATAGAAAACCCTAAAGACTACATCAATATATCTATTTAAAATAATAAATGAATATGGCAAGGTGGCAGGTTACAATGTCAACATAAAATATTGCATTTATATATACAGACAGTGAGAAGTAGAAATTTAGGAAAGGTTTCCATTTGAAGTTCAATGAGTCTTACTTATCTTGGAATTAAACTAGAAAAGGAGACAAAGAACCATAAGATGCTATAAAAAAGTCTAATTTGTGACATAAGGGGACATAAACTTTCCATATTCACTGAGAGTAATCAATGTAATCAAAATTGCTTTCCTAACCAAAGAAGCATATACATTTAAATTAATCTATCAAAACAGCACTATTCCTCAAATACGTTGAACAAAAATCATTGATGCTTATATAAACCAGTAATGTAAATAGCAGAATCAATTTTGAGAAATGGGGGAAAAGTGATGCTATCATGTTACCTGACTACAAATTATGCTACAAAGCAACATTTAGAGCAATATGGTGTTTGAATGACAATATAACCGACCACTTGTGACCTCAGTGACTGTTTTTCCTGTCAAATAAATCTCACTATATATGTATATATATATATATATTTATCTACATATATCACAATATATATCATATCAATATATATCATATGGCAAATATATATCAATCAATGTAACATAATTGAAAAATGAGAAATAAGTTCATATACATATTAATGCTCAAATTATTATATAGCAGCCAAAATCATACAGTGTAGAAAGAAGAGTCTTTTTAAATAATGATGCTGAAAACTAGAAGACTGTATATAAAAGAATGAAATTGAGATGGATTAAAACTCTGATATAAAACACAATAAAATATATACAAGGAAATGCTGGCAGTAAATCCATGTTAATGAAAATAAATGATTTTGGAGACTTGTTCCCCAGGGAAAAGGAAATAAAAGCAAAAGTAGACTATTGAGTGTATCTCAAATTTAAAAAAATAAAGACATTTTTATACAGATGAAGATTTTCTACTGAGTGGATAAGAATATTTTCATATTACACAATCACTAGGAGGATAATATCCAGGAGATATGTATGCTTATATTGTTGAGTTGTGTGTATATATATCTATATACATATATAGATATGTATATAGATATATATACAGACATATATGTGTGTTTGCATAAACATACACGAAAATAAAACAAAAAAAGGTAGTAGATTTCACAAGACAATTCATCAAAGAGTATATCCAGAAGGTCTAAATAGTTCAATAGTTATATTTAAAAATGAATATTCATCATTGCTTTTAATAAGGAACTGGAGATCGAAACCATGAGGAGAATCTCATACCCATAAGAGCAGCATTTATTAAAAAGAATAAAAATCCAAAGAACTGGAATGGATTTAGAGAAAACCTAACTTTATCACATTGTTGTTGGGAATGTAAACTCTTGTAGTTATATCGATAAGTAACTTGGATTTATTTTGAAAAAATGTAAATACAATATGACTCAGCAAAGCATATTCTGGCATCTAGGCATCTATGGAATGAGAAACTATCTACTAAAAACTCTAAAATATTTATTACAACAATATTTACAATAGCTAAGGTGTGGTTGAAACTAAATGTTTATCAGTAATGACTGATATTCTATTCAGCCATAAGGAAAGAGGAAATGTTACTATTACAACAAAAGGGAAGTACTTTGAGTGAAGTGCATTTAAGAAAGCAAGTCAAAGTAAAATCGTTACAAAAACTAGTCACAAGTGAAGGTGGGGTATGATCCAAGGGTATATAAGAGTGATAGTGGGAAATACTCAAATATATTTTGGTAGCAATATTTCTACCCTAATACCAGCATAGTGTACACTATTACTAACTGAACACTGAATTATCAATAAGTTGCAATGATATGAGTACTTGCATATTTAAAAAGTGGTTATAAAAACTTTATAACAACAGAAAATCTGACATTTGTATAATTTTAGTCTCAGTGTAAATTGTAAGTATTCTGCGATCAAAAAATAATCACAATTGATAAGTATGTGCAAAATTTTTATATTCTTTAATTTCCCATAGTTGTTGTATTGGTTTCTATAAAATAATCTGTATTTATACATAAGGATCATCATACATCAATTATTTCAACAGAAGTAAAAATAAAGGCATAAGGAATATAGATCAGAGAGAGTAAGGGGAAGGGTTTAGAATAAAATTTGTTCCTGTGCTCTTTTGTTTTTGCCAGACTATGAGTAATTTTAAATATGAATATCCACCGAGATGATTATACTGAAATATTATAATTACAGAGAAATACAAGGTGAATTGCTCTAAAAATAAGTCTTTATTACAACATTGAAAGTACATCTTTGATAGTTTAAAAATGTATGAGCATATATTTAAAGGGCTAAATTTAAAGGGCCATTATCATAAAAGTAGCCATATTATTACATCTCTCATGCCTGAAAGTAACAAATACCTCAGGTTAAAAGAAGGGACATTGTTTTGTTCAAACTTATACTAACATTATCACACTTAATTATTCAATTAGCTCTTAATTATTCAATTACTATTTATTGAACCCCACTATGTACAGGGTACTGTTGTAAAAAGGGGGGACTCATGAAGCATGCTGGTCAGTGCTTTCTCATAGCCTGGGTCATAGACTTAATGTAAAATATAAGTGGTTATCATTTTCCTATACCACACCTGTTTAAAGATATTAAAATAAATTGATAAACAAACAGATCCTTGGATTGGATCAGGTGGTTTAGAGAGGCATCTTTAACAACTTGACAAACAGATTGGGATATGAAAGAAGGTTGGAGGGGGGAGGGAGTTGGAGAAAGAAAAAAGGAAGGGGGAAGGGAAGGGAAAAGGAAAGAGAAGGGAAGGACACATACAAGTAAAGCTCTGGGATTAAAATAGAATTCCTGGCTTTAAGGATAGCACATTTAAATTCTGGAAGGCAGAAATGAGTTTGGGCAATGTCATGACCTTGAATATAGGTGGTAAGGGAGGAGAGAATGATGAGATAAATATAAGACCAGCAAAGTCAGTTGTTATAACAAATGTATTAGGGATATGTAGGATGGAATGCAATAGGTAGAGTTTTGTCTTATTTTCAGGTATTTATGCTTTTTTACAGCTAAGAGGTAATCATTTAATTCATTTTTTATGATGACAAAGATGCTTTGGGGGTGATATCATCAAGGTGTAGGTTTATTAACAAGATGTCCTTTTATCTAAGAAACTCTTCTTTGAAATTAAAAAGATGAGGTGACTTCCACTTTGTCTTTTGAATTATTCTTCTCTCTTTTCATTACTCTCCAAGTCCTCAAACACAGGCCATAAATATTCCTGGTTCACCAGATTTTAGAATTTGCAATCATGTAAACTCTCCAAACAAATGCGATTAACTTGATATTCTCTTTTCTAATAAAATGTATCTGATGTTGTTTTGATTACTTACACAGCCTGAGAACAAGCTAGAAGGGATAATTTTCCAAGTACCCAGATAATACATAATGACACATAGTAGGATTCCAAAGATAAAAATGGGTACTTGAGATAACCTAGTATATTATTGCATCAGATTAAAAAATAAATAGTAGCTTGGACAAGAGTGAAAAATGTTTATTAGAGGAAGTGGGTATAATCAGTATACATTTAAGGAACAAAAACAACAGTTTTCTGATTCTTTGGATATCATGGGTGAGAGAAAAGAAATATTGAGAAGTCCTTGGCTGCAAGTTTTAACCTGGTGGGTAGTAGTAACAGTTTCATCATTTACTTGATGAAAATGATGCTCATAGAACAGTTTTCCTTGTAGATTCAGAGTGCTATCTCATGTAAGTCTGAGATATCTAATAAGCATTCAAGTAGAGATGTTCAACATAAAACTCAGATCTTTATATATTTTGAGTTCAATAGACTAGTTAGGAGTCTTAAGAGACTTAAGTGTTAATATCATAAAGTAACAATTAAAGCAATGTGATTTGGGATTGATGAGATCATTTAAGCAGATAGTGCAAAAAATAATTGTAGAAGGCCAAGAACTAAACCTTGGGGTATTTTAGCTTTAAGGGATTTCAGAAGATACAGTGTCAGCTGAAAATAAAGAAGGAAAAAATAATTTGTGTGAATGATGACATTCAGCAGCCAAGTGACAATATTTTGAGGATAGGGCTTTCAAATGGATAGGGCAGAAGGCAGCTCTTGAGCCAGGTAGAACAATTGAATATAATGAGGGCAGAACAATGATTAATGACTAATAGCTTAAGAAATAGAAATCTCATTGATGCATTTAGCAAAGAAGCCATATAAGATGGGTCTAAAAAGAAAATAGTATAGCAATAGGTGAGAAAAATAAAATAACAAATAAGACTACTTTAGACAATATTACCAAGAGACTTCTATATATTATTGGGCACCTGCAGCAAAAATCAATGTAATATTTATTTCTGTTTATGTAACACACTCATGTGCACAAACATAGATGTGCCTATGTGTCCCTTATCTACATAGATCTACACATAGATTCACATACACACATTGTTTTAAGAAAGAAGCTACTTGATAACTCAGTATATGAAGCACCTCAGCTAAATAAGGCTAAGAACTGAGTGAAAGTTCTTACATAAAATGGGGCTAAGCAAAGTGCAACTCAACATTATTGAATGAGAAAATCTAGGCAAGACAGGGTAATGGACTATGGTGGAGCACTACGGATGTGGTCCTCCACACATGAATGTGGGTGCGGTGTTAGGACATACATCTACGGTGTGATCATATAACTTTGAACCACATACAAGGCTGTAAAATGAATGCTAACTCAATAAAAATAATAAAATCAACATGTAAAATTGAAAATCACATGATAAAGAAAATTAATCATTAAAAGGAAAATTTTAAATGCAATTGTCGTTCCAAGTCAGAAATGATTGGTATTGAATAAGTAATATCTAGCTATACTGAAACACAATAAAAATAAGCTCAAAATAATAATAAAAATGCTGAAGTCATATTTTAAGGTGTTCACTGATGTTTATTGGACTCATCTCTTCCTGTGTATAAGAGGAAACAAAGTGAAGCTAGGAAATGAATAGAAAAAAATGCTAATAAGAAAAGGATGCCTAAATTATTTACCCAGTTTTACATTTGAGACTTAAAATAGTGAGCAAGGGATACCCTATAAATGATAATATTAACTATTTTTATAGAAATATGCTAGAGTGTGTATGATGATTCAGTGAAGGTTGTACAATATATATTGTTGCCATTTTATATACATTTTCAAATTTAAAATGGGAATCTTGAGCATATTATAAATCAAGGTCCAGAGTTTCATATACAATGAGCTTTGCTCTAAATTATATTGAATGGAAGTTTTGCTGTGAGTTTTAAACTTCTTCCACCCAAAGGACTTCAAATTGTCTTTAAAACATTTCAGAAAATCATGTTGTCTCACTGTTTCTACATTTAAATGCAATGTGGACTAAGGTTAATATCCTAGCTTTGTAAATGCAGTCATTAAATGAGTTGGTTTCAGATGCACAGCAAGAATATAAGTCTACAAAATTTTCGTACGAATATAATGCTCCATACTTTGTATCATCTTAAAGATTTGCATTCATATTTTACTACACCTATATTTTAAATAGCAAAATAAGAATAGTATTTACATTTTAAAAAATTTAAAAACATCTGCTAAATGACATTTATTAAAATGTTTCTTTTATTCATCTCAGTTTATCTGTCCTTTGATTTTATGTCTTTTTTAAAGCATGGATATTCAATTATATTTAATTTTCATCATCTTAATTTCCACAACTGTTTACACTACTTGATGAACTACTTGGAAAACTGTGGAGTGGATTTTGTTTCTTCAGAAAAGTCATCAGAGTAACTGATGGGGCTGACAGTTCAAATTATTGGGGCTGACAGTTCAAATTAATCAGCTCTTTTTATTATCTTTCATATTACTGGAGTGATTAAGAGAGATTTTGCATTATTATCAATCACTGTTCAGAAAGATATCTTGTTTTTCTAGGTCTGAATAGTCAAGTGCACATTTTTAAAATTAGTAACATTGTTGTAATCTTTGTCTCATTTTGATGATCTTTTATATGGTGTGTTAAATTTTTGTGATTATTCTTGTTTTTACATGTCCGGAGGAAAGAATTGAAACCATCAATTGAATCAAACTGAACAAGCACGGAATTAAATACTGCAGCGACAAGCCTCTTCACTGCCAGGAAAGGCAAGAAAAGAAGAGTATAGAGGTTGGATTTCCCTTGTAGCAAAAAACCCAGTGCTCTCTGAAACTAATTTGTACAGATGACAAGTGCTTGTTTGTGCAGAAGCATGTGTTTACATTTGTTTAAGGAAAGGGAAACTTCATTTACCACAATTCTGAGCAATTGAACTCTTTTTACACAGACTGTAAACCAAAACATCCCAATCCAAATTAGGTCCAAGAGACACATATTCTGATTATGCTTGTGTATTTTACTAAAGCCAGATGGTTTCATCAGACACGGTTTAAGAGACTTACACCTTTTAATAGTGCCTCAGTTTAAAAGGCTTGTCAGAGAAAGTTGATAATGGCCATCTTCCTTCTACAAACCCTTTCTGCTTGTGCAGCTCCACACAGCGTTGGCTGCCTGCAATGAAATTTTAACCATTGGAAACCTCTTCCAATCGGACTCCAGGAGCCGGGGCCAGGCAGTGAGGACTGGTGGCCCCCGCGGGAAATGAAGTCTTTGCTGCGGCAGCGAAATGGCTCAAAGTTCAATGAAAAGATAGACTACACCTTGGAGTAAATAAACTGCCTGTTTGATTTCCATTCCCAAGGGATCTTCGTTTAGTCATTTTCACCTCAAAAGAACTCTGCAGGCTGCGTCTCCCACGCGCCACAAGCTGGCTAGTGCTCAGTCAGAGAGCGCCGCACCTCCAGCCTGCGAAAACCCGCCCCCCCGGGAAGTGACTGTCGGAAACTGGACGGGACTGCCCTGGACGGGCACGCTCTAATCCGTAAAGGGAGAGTGGAGGAAAGAACACACCAAAGACTTCCGCTCTACTGTCAGAAACTAGGAAAAGGAATCAGAGAAATTGGTCATGGAAGGGAAGCCAGAGACAGACGTCATTCCTCAGCTTAAAAACAGAAAGAAATGAGTGCTTCGCCCCACCCGCTTCATGCAGAACGCTTTTCATTCTTTCACTATTTCCTCCCTATTCTACCCTCAGTCTCCTAATTTAGACATCTACAGTGCACAAGTTCGGTGCCTAAAGAGGGGGCTATTTCATGAAGAGCATTCAGCCAGGTTTTTTCTCTTTACCACACAGAACTCCGAGGGTCCTTGTGGATATGATTTGACCAGTTTTGCAACAGTTTCAACGTTGTGTATTTCAATTACCCACATCATCCCTCTCATTTCTGGCCCGGTTTCCTGCTGTGGGTGACGGAACCCTGTTGACCGCCCCAGCAGACACCCACACAAACCATCCCTTATGCTCGGCATCAGCCGGCCGCTAAGAGCAGGTGGTTCAGCGAGCGGGAGCTAAGAGCCTGCAAGCCCTAGGGAGAGCGCGGACCCCTGATCTGGGAGGTTGGAACCTGCCTGAAAATTGGGTTGAAAAAGTCAGGCAAGGGGCTGGACGTCGTTGTTCTGGGCTTAAAGGGGCAGGAATGGTTGAGCCCTCCCGCTGATTTTACGCGTGCCTTCCTCGATCCTTTGTGAATATCTGCCTCTTTGCGCTCCCCCTTCAGGAGTCTGGGCTGTGGGCGGCTCCAGTACTGCCCTGGGAATGCAGCCTCCAAAGGCTCCCGGCTTGCTGAACGATTTCTCGAGGTTCCTGGAACACTAAAGCTCCCACTAGCCACGTACGACTGAATCCTCTGAGCGGCTCTGCAACGATTGTGATCAATTCAACAACGTTTTAAAAGGTAGCAAAGAGATGTCTTCTATTTTTTTTCTTTCTTTCGTTCTGTCTTTTTATTCTTCAACATTAATTCACTGTCATTTCGGATTAGAGAGTCTAAGAAGAATCCATGACATCTTTACGGTGTCGGTGTCTAATCTAGGCATTTCAAATGGGGCTTCTCGGAATTTAATCTTCCTAATTGTTAATCAAGATTTAGTACTCGTCCAAAATAACCCTTTTCACTCTTTGTATAATTAGAACGCAAAAAGCTCTGGATTTTTCACAGCGCATAATCTATTTGTTCTCTCTCTCTCTCTCTCTCTCTCTCTCTCTCTCTCTCTCTCTCTCCACCCCCCTCCCGTGCGCGCGCGCGCGTGTGCGTGCGTTTCCTTTCATTTCTTGCATTAGGAAACTCGTTCAGGGCCACTTAAAAGTCAGAAGAGGTTTGCATCTGATTTTTCCACGGATTCCTACCTCCAACGTCACGTAATGACCGGTAATATTGCCACAAAATAAATGAGATTATTATTTCGAAGAATCAATTAGCCCCTACCAAAAATAAAACGCCGAAGAAAAGAGATTGCAAGAAAGACGAGAAAACCCTGTTCTTTAGTTGGTGGAGGAAAGTGTGGACAGGGGACGGGCTGGGGGTTGCAGGCCCCTTCCTTCAGCACTGGAGGGAATGGACAGCGTCTCTAAACTGGGCTGCAGCCTCAGGGGCAAAACTGCACTGCCATTGCTGTTGCTACTGCTGTCCTTGCCGCCACTGTCGTCTTCTTAGGCAGCTGGGCTCCTTGCTCCTCGCAGCTAAAAGGCGGTGCCTGCTAGCACCCCTCGAGTTACTCTTCCCCTATCTTCACAGAGAAAAAGTATCCTTCCTTATTCACCTGCTACGACTATAAACAGGATTCTAAGGAGAACGTTTACTCACAAATTAAACTCTCAGGAACAACTTGAAGAATAATTTCCTACAGAGGTCTGGGAAGAATGCAAGCAAAAGAGTGATAGAAGTTCTTAAAGGCTCCAGTAAATCATGGGCTCTGAAGCAGGGGTCGAAATACTCAAAGGCCCACAATTCTTGAAATAAACAGAATGTTCATGAGATGATTGCAATTGCTTTGGAAATAGCTTTGTAAAAGGAACTTCCAGATCTACTCAAAGTCCTACGGTACAAAAATTGAGAAGACTTCTAGTTCCTTTACTTGGTAAGTGATAATACTATTATTATTTCTGCATATTTATGACTTTAGTGATGTTATTCCAAGATTTTAACAGTAAATAACATCGTTTTTCCTTTTAGATGAAAAAAGTAAGTGATTTCATTTTTAAGTGACTCCTCTTAGATCATGATCTTAAGAAATTCCTTGCCTAATAGAATAGTTTAGCATTTTATTTCTCTGAAGTCCTTTATATGACAAGAATATTTAAAATGATATATATTTGACTTACATAATTATGGTAGCCCTTTAGTTGGGTATTCTCTTTATTTAAGAGTTAATATATTTTAGAATTTTTACAAGTTTTCCCCCACCCCAAGCTAATATTATCTGATGTTTTTGTAAGAGGAGTTTGTTGTTTTTTTGTTGCTGTTGTTTGCTTGTTTTGTCTTATACATGAAGTTTAAAGTGATCTTTTCCGTTTTTGTGGTATATAAGGCTCAAAAGTTACAAGAGATATTTTAAGCACCTCTTGCATCATGTTACATGTAATTATAATTTGAAAAGCCATGCACAGGGAAAAGCACATGTACAAATATGCATCTGATCCCTCTCTCACCCCAATCCCCAAATGTACCTACACTTGTAGAATCTTACTTTTTAAAAAAATACACATTTTTACTTACCATGACATCTATACTTTTAGTATTTAAAATTGTTTGTTCAAACCAAATATCCAATAAGGAAAAAAATAAGATTTAGTGTCTTTTTAGGAGAGCTGGTTATTATTTTTGTAAATAAGATTCTGACTTAGTTCTACAAAATGCATTTTTCACTGAAATCCAAAAAGTGATGGAGGTTAATAAATTTCTGACAAACCAAAAACTTTCAAGTGTTAATTACATCTGTTTATTATTTCTGAAATCTTAACCCAGAGCATAACACTATTGACCTTGATAAGCATTATGTTTTTATAAAAAGGATTCACCAAGTGAAGGCAGTTATAAAAATGTATAGTCTATGCCTGGCATTTCAATAAGAGCTTGATCAATCCCATTGTGCACATTCAGTTGTGGGAGAGTGTTTACTTACAAAGACAGACTTTACAATGTTGTTTGTGTATGTATATCTATCTATCTATCTATATATATAGATGCTTTGTACATAAACAACACTACAGAGTTTGTTTGAAAAATTGAATTTCTTTAGATTTTTCTTTTAATTTTATGTCATGTATAACATAATAAAACATCTCTAAATATATTCATGCATACTTTCTTCTCAACTTCAACATAAAAATCCTTCAATTCAATTAAAGTGTTACATATTAATGAGCCGGAATACACAGTTCTTGCATTGAATGAAAGTAGTAATTATACTCTCAGAAAAATCATCCGTAACTGTCGCATACCACTTACCATTAATCTGCTTGCTTAGCAGAAAAGGATCAGAGGCATCTATGTCATTGAGCTCCTTGGGGACAATATTGTCCTATATAAGTCAGAAACGATAATCTGGGGAAAAGAAAATGTATCATTGATTTGGATTCATCCCCATGAGACCTACAATGTTCTCCTAAAACAACCTGATTTTTTTAAATCTGAAAAATGTGTAAATGAAATTACCACATGAAATAATTAATCATGCTTAAAGTGAGATACAACATATTGCTAGGATATTATTTTGGTTGTCAATTAATTAACATAGACAGATTCTTCTGGTCAACAGAGCATAAAATGAAAGCAGAGATGTGTTCCAGGAAACATGCCTGTGGGTTATTAACAAGGGCGCAATTACCTTCCTGGTGATAGAGGGGGCAGACTTTACCTATCTATGGCTGAAGTCTCACAAAATAAGTTATTTTTGTATACTTCTTCTGACAAATTAGTCATAACAATAACAATTAATTCACCCTTTTACAATGAGGCAAGTTCCGTGGAAGCTTCTGTCTGTCAGTCTTTATTTCTGAATAAACTTCATTACATTAAAATAGTTTATAAGCCAACTCAATGCTCACTGAAGAAGCTCACCTCTATCATCCTTAAAAAAAAAAACAAAAAACAAAACAAAACAAACAAAAAAAAAAACAGGAGTGTGGTCATCTAATGAACTAAGCTTTCTTTTGTCAAATCATCTCTTCTTTTGGCACAGATTATCTGATCAATATTATATTTTAGGACATCCATATCCCATTAAGACAAACTTTATACTTTGTCTTAATAGTTATTTTGGTCTGTCATGGAAAAGGGATGCTTGAGTTTTGACACTAGCAATCATAATAATTCAACATCTTCTCTTGGTAACAGGGAGTTTTGTTGGTTCCCCTGAGTGTTCTTCACTGTTCTTGCTTGATAATGAAAAGGTGGAATAAGATTGCATAATCAGGAAATTATAAGGTATACAATGAATCAAATTAGTATCAGAGTCTTGGAATCTGTTGAATTATTTTATTTTTATTATTTTGATAAGAAATGGTATTTGGAGAATGGGACAAGGGTTTCTAGAAGAGTTATAGGAACTCATTAATTTTCTGTATGTATACAATCTAAATATTAATTAGGTACTCTAATGTCTATTGATACAACTTGAATGTCTACAGTTTAGCGTTGGAAATGCTTTTCTAGGTTAAATGGAATTATATACATATTTATCATAAATATACATATTTATCATAAATGTGAACATAAAAGAATTTTACATTGGAATTTAGGAAGGTCTTCAGTGATTGATTTTTATGTTTGTACTATTTAAAATATATGGATTACAGACAAAAAAGCTATTTATTCATTCTATTCAAGGCAAAAAGTACTAGTTAAGAAAAGCATATTGTAAGTCAGAAGCCATTTCTTTAGTCATCTGATTTTTCTAGAGACTTGTACTTATGTTTACTAAACTGCACTCAAATGGAGAAAAATCGTTTATCTAGTATGTCTACATTTTATTTACCAACATGAGTTATACATGATATGCACTGAAAAAAGCAAAACACAACTGCAGTTTAAAACATGTTATGCATCATAATATAGCAGAACAAGTACGGCTTTACAGTCAAAATATGAAGGTTCTTTGAACTTCTGGTTATCACATCTTGTGTATTAACTCACTGATACCTTAATTTTCTTTTCCTAAAATAAGATCCTTTACCTTTCAATTAAATGACAGCATTTCAAATATGGTTAACACCTAAATATTTGTGATATAAATAGGTGCTTGCTCTCAGGAATATTGGAAAGTCCAAGTAAGGTGGTTTTGAGTTTTATTGAAAATTAAGCTGTATTCATTTGTACTATTGTAAATAATCTCCCATAATATCCACCCCTTTTTTCATGATAGTATTCCCAAACAGATATTGAATGCTCATGCCTTTTATGTTTGAGAACTCTAAGTATAAGTTATAAAACATTTTCTTCATAATTTAGCATCAACCTTCTAGTATCTTTTAATTGAACAGATATTTTAATGCAAATGGCACCTAGTTTAAGATATTCTTTCACTAAAGATATAAACTATGTTTTATACCAAAAGGTCAAGCCTAGGTCAGCATGACCTACGTTCATTTTAACATTCATTGTGAACTTAAATGTATCAGCCACTTTCTACATGCAATAATTTTCTGAACTTTGAGGGAGGAATTAAAATTATCATTAGTTATGTCAAGCAGGAAGCTCATAGAACTTGAAAACTCAATATCTGAAAACACGCTGTGAATACATTTTGATTTATTTCTGGCTAGTGAGAATGGGATGAATTCTGAACGGTATGGTGCTGATTTATAGAAATTCACTAAAAATGTTGTGAAGTCCTCTTCCTAAATTAGTCCAAAGCTTAGAGTTTTTCACTAGGTGTGTTCAGAAAAGCTCCAGTTAGGTGATATCTCATTGCTTTTTGTCCTTCATCAGAATGAGTTTTAAATGTGAATAAGATCTTTTCAATGTAATTTCAAATCATTTGGCCAGTATAGATTTCTAAACAACCATTAAAATATATCAATAGCATATTAATAAAATCTAAATTATTTTTTGGTGTTCAATTCATTTTCAATACAGGTTTGTGTGTAAGCTATTTGACTATATCTGAAATGAGAACTTAGATAACTATACAGTGACTTGATTTTGATCATCTTTTTGGATTGATTTGTTAATGCTTCCTCCTCTTTTTTCCTCCTTCTACACCTCAAAAAGGAAAGAATAGCAGGAAGTGAAGAACATTAAAATAGGATCATGTAATCAGGAACTTTACCCTTGAATTATCATCTTTATGTTTGTCAATGCAGTCTACACACTAAGTATCAAAGATCATTTTAGATTTTAATAAATTTGGTCTTTAAATTATCAGCAAAACAGAAGTAACTGTGTATTTTTAAAATAAAATAGACACTAAACCAATGCATTCATATAGTGGTGAATTATTTATAATTTCATAACAAAAATATACATATGAAATTTTAAAATTAAATTTTGTGTAGTGCATTTATATATCATAAACATGAAGATTGATTTTTTTTAAAAAAGAAAAACCTATAAATTTACACAATAATGGAAATCAGGGATCTTTCATAAATGGTATCTGTAAACAATATGTTACCCATATGACAATAGAAAATAATAATGCATCTTCTTTTAGTCTTCTCAGTTGGATCCATGGTGAGGTATAAATATTTGAGATGAAGAAATTTAACAATGTTTAAAAGCAATAAATATCTTAAAAAGAAATTAATCAGCAGAATTTATGCTACACTTGCCTTATTAATGAACTTTGAAGTTGCTTCCATCTAATTTAAAAAGAAATACTGTTATAAAAAAAAAGAAATGCTATTGTGGTAAACCATTTTAAACAAAAACAAAATTAAGAATGTTGATGAAAAAGTAGTATTGCATGGTTAAAAATATGGGTAATTCTGATGTGGATAGTTAACATATTTTTCTCATCAAATGATTGTATGGTCTTGGGTTAGTCATTTCACATTAAAACAATAGCTCATTACTTTTCTTAATTCTCTTGGGAAATCAATATCATATCTAGTAGGAAATAAAATGTAAAAGGAAAACCTATAACTTTATCTGAAATAAAAAAATAATTTATTTTCTTGCCGCAAAACCTTATTCTCTAGAATGTTTCTTTACTCTGACAGTGTAAAATATATGGAATTTAGGGTGAATTAGAATTCTGTTATAGAGACTAATTAATTGTACACACCTAGGCAAAGGAGTGAAAATCACAGTCTCATTTTCAGAGGCAAAATGAATGATACTTTTCATCTCAGATGTCAACATGTAATGTAACCCTTCTGATTGACCTGCTTGCACACTTTTTTCCTGAGATAAGCCAGAAAGAAAAAGATAAATAACAGATGGTCTCACTTATATGTGGGATATAGAGAAATAAAACAAAACAAAACAAAAGGATAGGAAAAAGTTAAAAGAGCAAACTGATAAAGGAACTGAAGCAAACAAAAGGAGGAGGGAGGGCAAAATCAAGGGAAGGATGAGCACAAGAAATTGTGGTGACATTCATGGGTGACATGGTAGTGGGAGAACTCTGGAATATGTAATGATAATATCTATAGATAATCAATAATAATTATATTTATTTAACTTGTTATGTAGGTCTATGTATTGTAGCTGTGAAGGACTATCCCACCGTTGCTCCTTTATCTTTCCTTCTATGTAATTTTGACCTGCTATATATTGTCTTCCAAAATACTCTGTTCACCAGTACCTTTTTTTATGCTTTATTTTTAGTCAGATTCCTATACTTATCCAAATCTACATCTTTTTGCATGGGTTCAGACATGTAGGCTAATGAATGTGGCTGACCAGTGGGGCCTGAACAAACTGCAAAAGGCAGGTCTCCCAGGGGATTCTTGACATTAACTCTCCTCAATTAGAGCAAAACCTGGGAACTTAAACATTTTTACCAAATTAAATTTTAAAAATTTTCATGGAACTAAACATATTACAAGTTGGATTCACCGCATACCTGGATTTTGCATCCTGTAGTTGGTAGAATTAGTAATTTTCTTTCAATGAGAATTGTTTAGGTACTTTAAAAATCATATATATATATATACATATATATACATATATATAGCTAATAAAGATATGATGTAATAAGTTAGGGTTACATTTAAGGTAAGGTCTAAGTTAAGTATGATTAGTTCAGTTCGCCTAATTCATTATATTTGCAAATAAGTTTTTAATTTTTCTTTTTTTTTGAGACTAGGTCTCACCGTGTTGCCTGGGTACCACTGACTCAAGCCATTCCCAGCCTCAGCCTCCCAGGTAACTGGGATTACAGGCACATGCCACATACCCAGCTATTTTTTTTTGAGACTAGGTCCGTCTATGCTGCCCCGGATGGGTCTCGAACCTCCAGACTCAAGCTATTCTTAGTCTTGGCCTCTCTTCTGAGTCTGGGATAAAGGCGCATGCTACCATGACTGGCCCAGAGTTTTCATTTTCCTAAGACCCCTACTTTTCTAAGATTCCCTAATTAAAATTCTTGTGATTACAGAAAAATAAAGTCTACCTATTAGTTAATCATTTTATTTCTAGTACCCATTTTGTGTTCTTCCCACAAGAATTTCTGAAAATTCACTGTATTTTCTTCACAGAATATAATATATTGTTCCAGGTGTTGCAGGGAATAAGGGACTACCCCCTTTTTAATTTTTGTCACTGAAGTTCCTCCCACCTATCCACAGGCAGCTTTCCAGAAATCAAATCTTAGCAATAATGGTAAACATAGAGGTTTGTTTACAGAAAAGTGAAAAACAAACTAAAAGAGTGTAATAGTCCACTCTCTCACAAGTATCCCAAACAGCTAAGAACCCTACTTCTGCATCTTCAGGAGCTGCATGGAGTTTACCTCAGTCCTAGCGTAACTCCATTGGAAATTACCAAGTTACATTCTTGTCCTTTGGTCCTCTATCATTCCAATAGCTTCTGGTGACTTTCCCCAATAAAAGATTTAGCTTGGGTCTATCTGGGTTGCAAAGTGGCTCAACACTCCATCAGGGTCCCCTCTCTTCCACCTTCACGCAGCTCCAGACCTCTGGGAACCCAAAAGCTGGGAGAGCCCCGGAAGACTCCGCTTCTTTGTCCTTTTCCTCTGGAAGCCAGAACCTCTGAGATCTCCAAACTCATCTGCGTACTCCTTCTCAAAAGTCTGTGTCCCCGTGTCTACTCCTCTCTTTTTATCTTCTCTCTCCCCTCCTGGAAAGCAGAGCTCCAATTTCACTCTACAGACCCTCTTGTGAAATAAAAATGGTGATTGATTTTCTCTTTCCCACCTAGGATTTGCAACAAAGTCATCTTTTACCTCTCTGTTTTTCAGACACAGCTAATTATAGAATGCCTAAATTTTAATACTACCCATGTTGGAATCATGCTTCATAGGAAACTTAATGTTCCCCTTAGTCTCCATCAACAGGGTTATTTATAGGATTATTGTAAGATGTATAGAATATATATCACTATATTCACAATTTTATACCCTGACATTATGACAGTGATGGTGTTTAAATGTCCGGCACTATCGGGTTTTATATGATCTTTAAAGGAGGACTGTGAAGGTAACCTTATTATATATGTTTTAGAGAATGAGATCATTGAGGTCTAGGGAAGTTAATAATTCTCTGTTTATTAAGTCAAAATTAAAATTTGGCTGAATATGTGCTTTTCTATACTCCATAGGCAGCTCAGTAAGAAAAATTTTCTTAAACTTCACCTGTACATCTTTCATTTGCCTCAGATTTTGATTATGAAAAACAATGACACAATGCCCTTTAAAAAAAAAAAACTAAGATTATAAAGGATTATGAAGCTGTTAAATATTATCTTGACCTTACTGTTATACAAAAAATGAGTTTGCAAACTGAACCACATAATCATTTGTTGAAAGTCATATTTTGAACTTTACATGGAGTCTGGGGTTCCATTGCAGTTTTTCAAATTTGTGCAGAATGTAAAAAAATTCAATTCTTTCTCTTGTACTAGAGAAAATAATAATTTTCTATATAATAAATATAAAGGAGATACATATAATGCACCACAAAAAAACTATCAATTCTTATTTTCTTTAGTTATATTTTCTATTTTAAGTGGTCATGAAAAATGTAGAAATTATTCAGTAATTGTCTCTTCTAATCATGACAAATTATTTTTCTTCATTAGTAAATGTAACTGTGTGCTAACTTTCCTTGAAAATTTAGTCTGTTTTTTTAAATTATATCATTCCTTACATTCTTATCATATTGTTAACTCTCAGTCTTAGCTATTATGTAAATTTTCCTTTGTATAAAATAAATTTCTAAAGATGAAAATGAGAACCAGAAATCTTCAGACAATTTAAATGTACTCAGTACTTTTTATCTCTCATTTGGTTGAGTGACCTAGAAGACCAATAGGCCATTGCTATTTCCATTGGAATAGCTAGAATTATTAAAAAAAAAAAAAAATCAGGCATACCAAAATTTTGCTTTTGTTTAATATTCAAATGCCCTCTTCACTCCTAAAATTCTCCAGAAAACTGCCTGGCTTTATCTTGGCATAAAGGGAGTAAATTATCTGCTTTCTGGAGATCAATTAAGTTCTCTAAACCACTAGCATGCCATTTAGCAAATTACCTTTTCCCTGCACTAAAAGGCTCCCTAGTAACCCAAAGGAGTTAATGTACCACCAAACAGTAGGCAATTTATTCCCTCATCACTGATGGAATTAGATATAGAGGGTTTATGTGAGCTTTTACTTTAAGTCAATGAGTCACATTTGTGTAAATGTGGGCACTGGATTAGAGAGTCTCTGTGAAACTAAGGCATAGAGAGTAGATGGGTATTTATCAATGTGGAATGGGGGGAGGGTGATAATATTGGCAACAGTTATCTGAAAGAAATTCCTGTACCATCACCTTTATTTTGGCAGTGATAGCCAAGGTAGCAATCCATGGTCACAAGAAATGATCTAATCATAGATTCTTATGAAGTGTTCTTTTTGAAATAAACTAATTCCTTTATTTTTAATGTAATGACCACTAATTGTATTCTGATATTATTTGAGAAATGGAATTATTAACTCCTTGCCAAATACAAACTTCGGTGACTAAATGTAAATGAATCTATTAAACACAACTTTTTGGTTATAATTTTTCTTGTGTTTATCCATAAAATTACCAATATTAACAGTAATACATTTATATTTATTAAATATTATATTCTGTGGCTGTTGCTTTTTCAACTGGAAAATGGAGCAGAAATTTTTGGTCTTTATTTTTCTTTAGTATATGGATCATATTCTAGAGAATATATGCACTTGTACCACATAACCTTTCTGTGAATGCACAGTTGTTTTACATTGTATTAAGGTAGTGTCAAATTAACAAATATTGAAGATGTGTGAATCATACTTATGAAAAAATGAAATTGCTTTGAAAAATAATTCTATTACACATGGTATAATGATTTTATTTTTAATGCAAATTTCCTTTTGTTCTTATTCAAACGTTATCCCTCTGAGTTTTGTTTTTAGGGGTGAGTATAGGTAAAGGCAGTCTAAGCATAAAATAAGCAATTCAATGAAGCCTAAAAATGATTTTCATTATTTTTATAAACATATAAAATCCTCTACTGGTTATTCTTCTGAACAGAATTGCCAAAACTACAAGTGAAATGCAGTCTTTTCCTTCAGTGTGTAGTTCTAGAATTTATATAAAACTTCACTTCAGTGTGCTGATCTGAGCCAAATCACTGAGTTTTATCAAATCACAAGTTTTTCAAGAATGCATATAAAAGATTGAATAGTATCGCTTCTCACCTTTTGACTAAGATCAAGTGAAGAGATTAAATACTAGAGCAAAATGACAAATAGAAAGTTTTGAGCATCAATCTGTTATATATATGTATGTATAACTTATGAAAACAAAGAGAAGTCAAATACTTGGAACAAGGTCAACATGTGACCAAAATGAGAAAAAAAAAATGTTTTGCATTGGATGAATTACTTAGCATTTGCTATTGTAAAGAATAAAACTCTCTGGCTTCCAACAAAGAGTTTGTGAGCTGTATGGCAGTATTTTGAACAAGGAAATCATTTATAAATGCAGTCTTTATATTTAGGAAATGACTAGAGGATGCAGCTGCAGGTTTTAATGACTTTTAATAAGGCTTGTTGTAAAGTGAATTAGCAATAAATGTTTAACAGATGATATGAATCAAGACACTATATAGCATCATTAGAGTTATATATTGGACTGTTAAAACAACATATGTGGTCCTGTAATACCATTAGCTTTATATTTTTCTAGTGTATTTTGAAGGAAAATTCAAGGTATGTAAAATACTTATGAATCAGATTACTATAACAACTAGCTCTGCTAAATGAGTAAAATTTTAGCTATGTACTGGTATAATAAAGTGAAGAAGCTTATGTTTCTACAATATATAGACTTATAAAATAAGATCCATGTGTTAATGCATAAGTATGAAATTTCAACTATTTTCTATAAAGAAAGTTGAATGTACTTTAGAGAAAAAAAAATTTCCTAGGAATAATCTATACTCAATTAACACTTCTTTTGCTAGCACTGGCAAATTTCTAAATTTAAAAGTCAAACGGCCACTAATGAGTTGAAGCAAGCACAACTCAAAATTCACCCAGTTTTATTTGTACATGGATTTGTAGCCCACATTAGCATGCAGAATGATGAAATACAGATCTCTTTCTAAGACTCAGCTTTGACTCTCAATTCAAGATGGTACAATCTAATGAGCTTAAGTAATGCTACGTAGAAATCATGATGTCTTTATATATATATGAGAGCTGGAAAAATACTCATTTACTATCAGGTTAGAAAGCTAACAGAAAATTTCTGAAATATTTTAAAAGTTTAAACTTAGCTCATAACTGAGTTGAAATTGAATAAAAATGAAGTTTAATTAATGAGTGTGTTTCAAGAATGGTAAAGGAGTATTCAATTTTTTAATGATAATATTTGATTTTGCAACAATAATTCAGGGCAAATATCATCATGAAATGTTGAGAAGGTAGAGAAGATGTAAATCTTTGATTTTCTCAACAAGTATGATTCAATGTCCATCACTGATGCAGCAATGCTATATTTGGGCAGTAATCAAAAAAAGTTACTGAAGTATCCCTGATTTATACCACTGAGTCATTTGGAAGTATTTGACTTTCTTTTTGTCGTTATTTCACTTAGCTAGCTCAGCTCCTTCCAGTTTCATCCATATTACTGCAAGTGGCATGAATTTATCTTTTTAGATGACTGAGTAGTATACTGCATCTTCTTGATTAATTCATCTGTTTTGAAGCATCAAACCTTGACTATTACAAATAGTGGTGCAATAAATATGGGAGTGAAAGTCTCCTTTCTAATTAGTGTTTTCATATTCTTCAGGTAGATACCTAGCAGTAGAATTGCTGGGTTATATGGCAGATTCATTTTTAGTCTTTTGTGATGCTAGATATTTTCTTAATGTTCCTGTAGGTCAACAGTTGTTTCTTTGGAAAATGTCTATTTAGTATCTCTGTCCATTTTTTGATTGGGTTGTTTTCTTTTTGTTGACCTGTGAGCTCTTTGTAAATTTGAGGATCTACCCTTGTCATATGTATGGTGTGAAATATTTTTGTTTTAGTATCTATTTTGATTACAATTTCTTTTGCCATGAAGAAGCTTTTTTACTTTGATCTAGTCTCAATTGTTTATACTCTCTTGTTTTACTTGTTCATGAAGACAAAAATCCACAAAGTCATATCTGTAGTCTGTGTCATAGCATTTTAAGCAGCTATTTTCTCCATAGATTTTATTGTTTTAGGTCTTATATGTAACTTACCCATTTGAGTTGATTTTCCTGTTTGGTTAGAGGTGGCCTAGTTTCATTTTTTGGCATGAGGCTGTCAAAATTTCCTAAAACTATTTATTGAAGAGACTTTATTGTAATCCAGTGTATAATTTTGCTTAGCTACTTTGTAGTAGATTAACTGTTTATATAGATGTGGGTTGATTTTTGAATTCTCATATCTGTTCCCTTGTGTCTGTATTTTTTACCTAGTATCATGGTATTTTAACAATTATGACTTTATAGAATAGCTTGAAGTCTGAATGTGTGATTTTACATTCTTACACTTTCTTGTTCAGGATTGCTTTGACTATTCTGAGTCTTTTGTAGTTCTATATATATCACAGTAATATTTGTTCTATTGCTCTGAAGAATGCTATTTATATTTTTATTTTGTTGCATTGAAACTGTAAATTGGTTTGAGTAGGCTGACTATGTTGATGTTTACCCTTCCAATCTATAAGTATGTAATATATTCTTTAGTATCTTCTTTTTTTTTTTTTTTTAGCAATATCTTATAGTTTTGTTTGTCTAGGCCTTTTAACTGTTGTTAGATTACTACTATGTATTTAATCTTTGATGCAATTGATAATGGGATGTTTTCTTAATATCTTTCTAATTTAGTTTATCATTTACATAAGTAATTTCTGCATATTGATTTAGTAACCTGTTACTTTACTGGACTGGTCAATTGTTTATATTTTCAGGGAAGTCTTTAGATTTAAATATATATATATGTATACATATATATATGTATATATGTATACATATAAAATCAGGTTACCTGCAAATAATGATAACTTTACATCTTTACTGATTTGGATATTGCTAGTATCTTTCTTTTGCCCAACTAACCTAGCTAGGACATTTAATACTGTGTTTAAAAATACTGGTGGATAGCTTTGTATTACTCCATGCCTTAGTGAAAAGACATAGTTTTTCACAATTGAGAAGGAAATTATATGTGGATTTATTGCATATGACTTTAGTTATGTTAAATATGTTCCATTTATATTCATTTTTTTATAAATCAATATTTAATTTTTAGCTTAATAATATAGTATTTTATTGAACTACTAAGTTGCTACTAAAAGCCAATTACAATGATATATGAATCCACTTAGTAAAAATTTTTTTTCCAGAGCTACTACTACAGCTACTGTCATATATATATATATATATATATATATATATATATATATATCAATATCAATGTAACACAATTTTTTTTTACATAAGTTTTAATATGTGGGTAATATAAGACTTCTTCCTCAGTTATGTCACTGTAATTCTCCCACCACCAAAGCCTCCATAGTCTATCATTATATTCTCTTGTGTTTTTCTGCTCCCCCATTTTTCCTCCTTCCTAATTTTTGCCTCTACCACTACTTGGATGCTTCATATTCATGGTCAGCTTTTAAAGCTTGATTTGACCCTTTATTTGTTTTTTTCTATATTTCAAATATAATTGAAATCACCTGATATTTATTTTTTTCCTTCTGATTTGTTTTGTCTTTGATGTTTGATTTTATAAAAGTATTGGCACCTATTGATATCATGCTAGTTTAACTTTATTTTTGCTGACATGGTGAATTATATTTATTCGTTTTCAATTTTGAACTCTCCTTGAGTCCCTTATATAAAGCCCAAATGCTCATGATATAGGAGCATTTTACTGAATTACTAGATTATTTGCTAGGACTTTATTGTTCATTTTATTCTTTCATTTTATTGTTCATTAGGCATTCTTACATAATTTCATTTTTGATTGTATCTTTGACTTGTTTTTAGAGTACTATCAGTTTCATAATAAAATATACTTGGAAGTATAGTTTGTGCAGGATAGATATTAGTTCATCTTTGAAGATAGATATTAGTTCATCTTTGAAGGTTTGATGGAACTCACTTGCTAAACAATCAGGTTCTAGATTTTAGTTTTTAGGAGAGTTTTATTTACTGTTTCAGTTTCCTTGCTGTGGTTGGTCTGATCATGTTTCCTACTTCTTCTCTAGAATTCTCAATGATTTTAATAATTTGTCCACCTATTCTAGATTATTGAATTAGCATTTAAAGATTTATAGTAGTCTTTCATGAATATCTCCAGTATCTGTTGCTATTTCTCTTATTTTGAATCTTATATTTTAGTTTTCTCCCTTATTTTATTACTGAGCCTAGGACAGTCACATTTTAATCTTTTTTTGTTTTGTTTTCAAATAGTTATTCACTATCAGGTAATTGTAGTGATCATTTCTTATGAAATCTCTACGAAACTTACACTAATGGTTACATCTTATATAATTTATAGTACAAACCAAAAGTAGAATTATTTTTGGAACAATGTTCTGAAATCAAGTATGAAATGTATTATCTTATGAGCTTTTACCGGAACTTTTTTGTGATCCTCCATTTAATTTACTATACATATAATTTTGTATATACACCATCATAGTTAAGATATAGAACTTTTATCACTACAAATATTTCATTGTTATTAACATTAATTGTGTGATATGGTCTTCACTTTCCTATCAACCACTGATCATTTCTTCATCTCTAGAATTTACCATTTTGAGAATGTTATATAAATGGCAACATGCACTTTTGATATAGACCTTTTGATATAGACCTTTTGAATCTTTTGATATAGACCTTTTTTCCACAAGGTATAACATTTTTCAGATGAAATTTGTAGTATGAAAAATAGGTCTATTTATTTGCACTCCATTGTAGTTGTATCACTCCATTGTGATTGTTTAAACACATTTTGATTATTTACACTTTGGACTACTCTGGGTAATGAGTTTATGACTTTACTTTGCAGTATAGAAATCAGAATATCTCCTTATAAGTACACATGAAATTAAGAACTATTAATACTATATACTGAGAAGGCAAATAATGTCCAGGAGACAATCAAAGATTTTGATCAAAAAATACTGTTTGAATCTTTAGCTTTTCAATGATCAGTGTTTTGTTTTGTTTTTTTTTTTAATATGATTTTTATCATTTCCATTGCAGTGCCATTGGTATGCAATGCTGTTACATGTTTTGGGTTTATCTGTTCATACCTCAGATTTATGCACCCATCACTAAATTATCAATGATCCTTTATCATGACTTCAACCTCTTACCTCTTTCCTCCTCTTCCAAACCTCCCCTTCTGAAAGCCTCAATTTTGCAGTGTGATGTCTAATGTTTGTTTTAGTTTGGTTTTGTGTTGTTTTAGTTTATTTCTTTACATTCTATATATGAAATTAAATCATCCAATATTTGTCTGTCTTCTTGAGATATATCTATCTTATTATTATTCCTTACAGTTCCAGCCATATTGCCACAAATGGCAAGATTTCATTTTTTTAAATGCTGAGTAATATTCCATTGCAGTTTAATCTATTCATCTGTGAACACCTAGATTATTTCCAGAAGGTGATTTTTTTGTGTGTAAAAAAACAGATGTGTGCATATTCCTTCAAAATTTTTGCATTATTTGCATTGATACCTAGATATGAAATTTTTAGATCTTGTCACATATATTTTTTATATATTGAGAAATATCTGTAATTTTTTCCACAGGGTCCAGTCTATATTTCACCCACAATATATGAAAGTCCTTTTTATACACATCCTCATGAACACTTGATATTTTGGTATTTTGAATGGGTCATTCTCACCAATATAAGATAGTATTTCATTTTTTAAATTTAATTTATGGATAGTATATGATTTCTTTTCTTAGTTATGATCACTGTAGTTCTCTCATCACCAAGCACCCATAGTCAACATTACCATATTCCCTTGACTTTCTACCTATTTGCATATTCTCCCATCTCCTTTAGAGAACGGCTTATTTATTTCCTTTGTCCATTTTCTCCTTTTGGTGGAATAACTGTTTTGGTTACTGTCTCCTTTGATGTGAAGAAGCTTTTGATTTTGATACAGTTCTTGCTGTTTTAAAACTCCTTTATTTCCCTAACTCTGGAGACAAGTTCTCAAAGTGCTTCTGAACTTAATTGTAATTTTAGTTTTCATTTCTCTTATGATAAGAGACAAACATTTTTATGTGCCTGTTGATCATCTCTATCTTTGTTTGGAGAATTGTTTATTTTATCCCTCCCATAACCATCTTGTGATTGTGTTGTATTTTCTGTTTGTTGATTTTATGTGTTCTTTGAAGATCTTTGATATCCCTTATTGTATCTATGGCATGGAAATATTTTGTACCATTCTGTATGGTCCTTTCTGATTAAATTGCAAGTGGAATAATTTTCTTCATCTCTATTCTAGTTTACTATTTATCTATAGAAATACAATGGACTTTTGTATATTGATTATGCAACCTAGCATTCCACTGCATGACTTATAGTTTCTTATTTTTTTATAGAATCTTTTGGGTTTTCTATGCATATTTTCATGCCATTCACAATAGTTTTAGTTTTATTTCTTCTTTTTCAAGCATGCTCATAAATGTGTATTGATAACCTGTTTCAGAATGTTGAGTAAAAGCCAAGTATATACAATAAAAGCAATTGTCATGAAGTTTATAGCTCACATAATTTTATAACAACATGCTTGTTTATGCACCTCAAATTTCCTACTTAAACAGGAGAATACATTGATATAAAATGTAATTTCATGTGAAAACATGAGGTTCAGCTTGCAAAGACTAATGCCTCAACTAGTTCAAAGAGGTTTGTGCTGGTGTGTTACAGATTAATCTCTGACACATTAGATAAGAATCTTAGAGGTAATTGCAAAAATAAAGGACATTCTTATCTATGACTTTTGGAGAAAAAGTCAAACTTTTTTTCTTAGGTTTCTATTATATCGCTGTACAAGAGCACTAGAAATCTATGCAAGTATGCATTTATGATTAATAATTTTAAATCATCCCATACATTAAAGGTTGAAGGAAGCATTATAATTTGCCCACCATCATGGAAAATTTTAGAAAGTATGCATTTTGTATCACAGTTCAGATTTTCTAAGTCTTAATCATATCTCAAGTGAGACAGCTGTGTAGAATTGTGTGTATGTGTGTTGCAGATAGCCCGAATGTTCTAATGTTTTCTTCTGAGAAGTTTCAGAACATCTTAATGAAATAAGAATTAAAAACATTTCAGTGAAGTCATACTATTTACATACTATTTCCTTTATGTATTAATTAAGGCATTAAAGCTATATTTCATTTTCTGTTGGTAAACAAAGGCAAGGTATTTAGTATTTTACATATAGGGAATGCTGGATCACTGGGGAAAATAGGTCTAGGTAAGGAAAGAAAGTTGTGACAAGAAAAATAACTGCAGGGGAGAAAGAGCTCAGTGCAAGCACATCTGGTGACCATCTTCCTGGTTCCAATTAAGGGAAAGATTCAAGTGTGATGGACAAATTAGTTGAGTAACAGGGATAAGTTGACATGGGCATTAAAACACAAAGTACAGAACAGAGATGAAAATACAGAGTGGAGCAGGCTGGGGGAGTGACTCTTGTGGTCTGTTCTCCCTGTGCCTGTTCTCACATATAACTTTTATTGAGAAGTTCATCAGTACATGATATAAGCATTTATTAGTCATATAGACAAATAATTGTTATGTTCAATAAAACAATTTGGGAAAGTTTTTCCAGTTTTTCCAGTAGCAAAATACCATGTATTAGAAAATGTAAGCCCATGTATGACTTTTTCAGGAACATATGAACTCTTGCCGCTTGTAGCAAGTGTTACCTTGTCCTGATAGACCATCCCTAAGACATGCTCAGAACCTACACCATTCAGTTCCCAACATTAAAGCATTGAACCAAGGTTTAAAGCACTAAGACTGGAATGTCCATCAGAAGTGTTATTTTACCACATAACTGGTGAAGTCAATCTGAATTTCTGACCTAGTTGTTGTAAGCTGAGTTGCCATCAACTTGACTACTTGCAAATGCAAAATAATAATTTAACAGACAACTTGGAGGTATGCTCATTTGTGACCTCAAAAAATATAATACTCTCAATTCTCTATTCATTCCCCACTAAAGGAGCATGGGGTTATATTTTCTGCTATTTAAATAACTGGCTAAAATATTTGTGATGATACAATTATCATGAAGAAAAATTGCACTTGCAGTTTAAAGAAAAATTAGATAATACAAAAGTAACCAGCAATTAAAAAATAAAACATGTTATGATCATTGACACAATTCTAGTTAGAATAGATCTTACAGACTTAACTGGGAATGCTAACATTTCCAAAGTATATGAACTTTGCACTATTATTGCAAAGCAATGAATATTATTTAAAAGGTTTTGTACATGAGTAAGAACAATTATAGAGTTGGTCAAAATTATCTCACCTAAATTAATTTTAAATATATATTTTAAAAATACATTAAGACAATGAAAACATTTTCTTTGTATGTGCTACCCGATTATTTTCTTACTGAGGTGAAAGTGGTTTAAAATATTTATCATTTAGAGGTTATCTCCCCCCCTCTGATGATTTTACCACATGACACTCACCATCAAGTCACCAATAATCCTTCACATAGTCCATTTTGTTCTCTCCTCTCACCTCCTCTAGAAACCTTAGTTTCACAACCAGATATTTAGGGTTTTGTTTTTTTTTTTAACCTGATCCTGGATTTGTTTGTTTATAATCCACAAATAAGTGGTATACTCTGGTACTTCTCATTTTGATTTATATTGCTTAACATAATCCTTTTTGTCCCATCCATGTTCCAAATGGCACATTTGTTTATCTTTTTAAAATTCTTATTGCCATATCTTAATCCACCATGTATATGTACCACATTTTCCAGACCCATCATTTATTTGGGTGCACTTAGATTAACATGACAGAGTGGTGTATATATATTTTGAGAAAACTCCATATTGTTTTCCACTGGGGACAGACCAGACTGAATTCCTACAAATAAAATGTAGGGTATCATTACCTCCAACCTTTGTTGTCTCTGCTCTTTTTGACATGAATCATTTTCAAAGGTATATAATGGATGTCACTGTGGGTGTGCAGCTCCCTGATGTTAAGTGGTGATGAATATATTTTTTCATGTGACCCTTGGCTATTTATCTTATTTGGAGAAATATTTACTTGCACTTAAACTCTCCCATATCTGAAAAAGAACCTTGCAGGGTAGCATGTGACACACTTGACAAACAATTTTTATCTACAATTATTTTGACTGCATAATCCCACTATATCCTTGTCCATAGTGTTGCCTCAGAGAAGTCAGATATAAACTTTATCAGGTTTCACCTACAGGCTATCTGCTGCTTTCTTCTAGCCAGCTTCTTTGTTCTTCCTTTGTCAGGAAGTCATTATAGCTATACTACTATGTATTTTGGTACATGTATAATGACATTTAAATAACTTTCTTCTAGCTTGTTGAATATTTATATTTGTTTCTTCTCCAGGTTTGGGAGGTTTTCCTCTTAAATTTTTTAATCAGGTCTGTTCCATTAAATCACTCTTTACCTCTGAAACCTATTATTCTCATAGTTTCCTTCCTTAAGTTGCATAATTCTCAAAGTTTTAACTATTTTATCTTTTTTTGCATTTCTCTATCTTCTACTTCAATTCCTTTGCTAGTGTCATAATCAAGGGTGCAATCTTTCACTTGATTGATTCCATTTCCCTAGCTGCCTCTAGAATTTTTTTTATCACTGAATTATCTTTTTACATCTTAAATTTCTGTTATTTTCTTATGTAGGCTTCAGTTTCTATTTTTCTCAATTTTTAATTTTTATTAAACCATACATTTGTTTTCCTGTGTAAGTTTGATCTGTTTTTATGTTTTCCTCCATTTTTTTTTAAATCATGGAAATTATGACTGTGTCTCTGATAAGAAGAAAAGATTTTCCATGTGATTGTGGCTGTTTTCAAGATATGTGGTCTCTCTTTTTCTGTTTTGAAGTGTACCCATGAGAACTTGAAGTGCTATTTGTTGTGTTGTTCTGTTTCTTCATTATTAACTTTTTCGGATAATTTATGTATTAAATTGTCACAGATTCAGAGTGTCCACCTTTCCTTCATGTTAGGTATTACTGATCTGGTACTGGAGCAGCTAGGGGTCCTAAGCTACTGAATATGTGCTGAGGTGGCACATACAGTTCATGCCTCTGGCACCACTAATAGTCCTACTCTCTGGGTCTCAGATACGTGTCTCTGTAGTCAGTAGCAGAATTTCAGTGCAACTCACAATGTTCTTTTAAGTATAGTTTCACAGTATCAACTTCAACCTCAATGAATGAGGGGTAGTCAAGTATTTCTGTGCTTTGTCTTATTACTGGGGACCCTTTTCACTTGGCTCATCTCACCACTTTCACATGTTTCCCCACTGTTAGGTCCACACCAAGCAATTCTTTTTACTGTAAAACTGCTGTGTCACAAGAAAAAGTATTTTTGAACAGCATTTTTCACCACATCTGCTTTCTTCACAAGCCTCTTGTCTCACAACCCACCCACCTTTTGTTGTTTACACTTGAGTTTTCTCAGTGTCTCTTCCATTGCTCATAGTTTGCATTAGCCTCCACTGTCCAATAGGCATTCTAGTTTTGCTTCAAATCCTGAGTCTTATATTTCTATCTTGATTGCTTTATATTATTTGCTCATGAGAAAAACAGGGAAACTGCTCTGCCTCTGTTTTCTTCTCTTTCTCCTTGTTCTGATTCTTTGAACAGTCATTTAAAATAATTGTATAATTTTTTTAAAATGAAGAAATAATTAGTTGACAATACTTTATAGGGGTTTACATCTTTTAAAATGCATTATACCACAGTATGTCCACCACCTAAGCACCCACACCCATGATTCTCATAGCCCTTTGATTAACCCTTTGATTCTGCTAACAATTTTGCGCTCTACTATCACCTTATCCTTCTTGTATCCTCAATTCTAAAGTCAGATTCCAAGAATTTGTTTTGGTGTAGTTTTTTCTTTTTCTTTTTTGTTTTGTGTAATGTTTCATATGTGAGTGCATTCATACAGTATTTGTCTTTCTCCTTCTGACTTATGTCATGTAATTCCTTTCAGTTTCATCCATATTTTTGCAAGTGGCAAGATGTTATTTCTAACGCAATTTTGTTTGGGAAAATGCAAACCAGTATCACAATGAGATTCTTGCTCACATTCATGAGAATTGTCCATATCAACATGACCAGAAATAAGAAATGCTAACAAGAATGTGGAAAGAACCACTTGTACTGTTTGCAGAACTGTAGACTGGTTTACTCCTTATACAAAACAGTATGAAATTTTCTAAAAATATTTAAAGTAGATATGCTATATGATTCAGCAATTCCTCTTGTATCTATCTGATGAGTAAGAAAACGCTAATTGAGGGAATATATGTATGCATTCGCTTCAGCACCAGCTGCAATAGCTAAGATTTGAATGTAATTATATGTCTGATAGAAGACGAATAAATTAGGCAATGTGGTATGTATACATGGTGGAATACTAATCAACTTTATATATATATATATACATATATATATATACATATACATATATATATAAAATCATGCCCCTAAAAATCTTGAAAATTCAGTGTACTGAATACATAAAGGCACTCTTGCTACAACTCCCTTGTTGGTTAGTTTATTTTATAAAAGAGCTTAATGTTGTCTTAGGAATTATCACGACATGTTCAGCATCAAAGAACCACTCACATGGTTGGTAATAAAAGTCTAAAATGGCTAGTTGGCTCATCAAAGTGTTCACCACCTTGACTGTACCAACACTTCTAAATAGTGTATTTTATTTATTTAGTCCCGTTTGGTATCTGGAAATTGCCACCATAAAGTCATTATAAAAATTAATTTCATGCTTATTTGTACTTTTCTAAGTTCATTATTAGAATATGCAAGATAAGCTGTGTGACTTAAATTACTTTTCTATTGGTAAATGATGATCTGTGTTAACTACTATTTTGCAGGAAACCTGAGGAGCCAAAAATATGTTAAACAGCACCACTATGACTCAATTATCTATATACAGAATGTGGAAGTATAGAACAAATGACCAAACTTTTTTCAACAAGTATATGTTGAGGAAACTATAATAAAAAGGAACACATGAAAAATAGCAATCAACTGCATTGTGTGATGTTTTTAGATCTTGATTTTTCTTTTCTTTTTTTTTTTTAAAGGAGTTGGTCAGCTCTCCTGGACACACTGTATTCTCTCCTTTCCCACTCTCTCTTATTTCCTCTCTCTAGTCTTTACCTTTTTGTCTCTGCCTCCTATTTCACACCTTATTGCAATCAGTCTTAAATTTTGTCTTGAATTTGATATTGAATCTGTCCTTTCCCTTCCGTGGCTATTTTAGCAGGAACCTAATTAGTTCCCTTACTCTTTTCAAATCGATAACACTCAGGTTTGTCATTTTAACCACAAATAAAACCTAATTTTTCCATGTCCTTGCCCAAAAAACTTCACTGCCTATAAATGAAGGTATAACTCTTTGACTTAATTTACTGAAATGTCCGAAGTTAAGTCCATCTGTTTCTCTAATCTTACATCATTTTCTGTGCAGTGAAATTTGTATGTTCCAAAATAGCAATATCAGCTCAGTATGTGGTAAACCTCTTGAATGCTATAATAAATTTTATCTATACAAGAATCCTAGAAGGTAGAAAACAATTATAATTTCCATTTTATAGATGATTAAATGTGGTACAAGTTTACTAACTTGTATATTCAAAATAAAAATCATGGCTTCATAGTTAGAATTCAAATTAACTGTTGTACTTACTGTCAGTGCCTAATATTTAATGTAACTCCCTCCTCTTAATCTCTAACCCTTCATTCTTTCTTCCTTTATTTTATTAACCTTCATGACAGCCTAATTAATTACACAATTTACTATCTGTTAGTAACTCAGTAGGAAACATAGATCAATAATAATACATAATCTTAGGGGACTTTAATATATGAATTAATTATGAAACCTGACCATGATATGTGGAAATCATGAGATCATAAAGGATCTCAATAAAAGGTGCTTGAGGGAACAGATAATGAGACAATATACCTTATCTTTGAAAAAGTGATTATATGGTTAGTGCAACCTGCCAGAACATGAGTTTTCCTAAATATGGCTTTAGTTACCCAAGGAATTCACAGACAAATAACTTCAAAACACCCCAAACAATCATCCTTCTGATGACTCTCATTGTATTTATTTAAATTGAAGTTAGAAACTGAAAAACTACTTGATATATCTTACATCAGCCTCTTTTGGCAAAGAGATAAATGGTGAATAAAAATCGTATGTGAATGTTATCAATTTATATAAATAGTATTGTGTTACAAATTTTGGTGAGTTTATCCCTTTTATTTCTTCAGCAATATATCTGTGAATCTATCCCTATTGTTTTGCTTATTTTCCTATAGTTTAGTATCCACAATGGTGCATAATATTCCAAATTAGTGATATACTACTAGCATGCGTTATATATCTATAAATGGACCCCTTATCTATAAATGGACCTACCTATATTATAAATGGACCAACCTATATTATGTATTATGTCAAATTTCACCATGTCTTTTGTGCTATCTCAATTAACTAGGTCATAAAATGATTATTTTAGTCTATCTGCTAATAAGGTTTTTAAAGTATCCAAGTTGACATACCATCTCACACCTGTGAGAATAGCCCATATTGGAAAGATCAGAAGCAAGTACTGACCAGGATGTGGAGTTAAGGGAATCCTCTTACACTGCTAGTGGGAATGAAAGCTGATGCAGCCCTTATTGAAAACACTATGGAGGTGTCTGAAAACATTACATGGATTTGTCATTTGACTCAATAATTCCACTTCCAGGCACATATCTAAACAATTCAAAATCACTAATTTAAAGGGTAATGTGTACTCACATTCATGTTTATTGCAGTGCTGTTTGCTATAGTTAAACTGTGAAAAGACCTAGGTACCTCAGAACAAATAAATAGTTCAAGAATATACGATATATACACACAATGGACTATTGCTTAGCAGTCAATCAAAGAAAATAAATTCATGTTATTTGTAGTAACATGGATGGAGCTTGAAAGAATACTGCTAAGTAAAATAAATCAGAGGGAGAAACATAGGTGACACCCAATGGTGTCATTAATATGTTGCAATGGTAGTAACAAAATTAATCGATTAAGAGTACTGAAAAATAGCCTCTTGATAACTTACTACATAATTTATAGACCAAGTATGGAGTGGAAAAAGCAGGGAGGGAGGGAGGCAAAATGGTCTTTGGTGGTAGAGTATAGATGACTTAGTACTGGGTAAACCATAGTAGTCATATCTGATATGGATACCCCAAGGATTTTTCCATTATAATAAATGAGCTAAATAAATCAAAGACAATAACTTGTTCTTTAGAATGATTTATTTTTCCCAATATTTTTATAAAAATTCACTGTGATTTTTTTCTATTCTTCCAAGGAATTTTTTTTTCAGAAGAAATTCTAAATATGAGTTTTTTGGGGGAGATGTTTCTGGGATTCAGTAACTTGAGAACATTTCCTCTCTGCTTTTTTGTTTTTCTTTTTTTAAAGGAATAAGAAAAACACGAACAAGAGATAAAAATGGAAACACATAATGATTAAATGATACAGAAAGGGATATTTGGATTTTTTTATAGAGTGTTTTTTAACTCTTGGAAATCAAATCCTTCAGGACTAGGCATGTGTGATCTGCAGTTTCTAAACTTTGCAAAGCTAGGAAGAACAGACTTATACATAGAAATTGTGCTTTGAGGCTTGATGGTGGCATAAATGGTGAGCCCTTATAATTAGATATTCCCAAGCAAGAGACTGATGTAGCAATGCATCTGAAAAAAGCTGTATGTAGTTATGGATTGGGTGGGTGTTGGCTATTTTAAGAAAAGGAAAGTTTTGTATCGAAACATTATGGAAGTGGGAAAAAAGTCATATACTGATCCAATCAAATGGAAGCTACATCTTTATGCTAACATGGCTTTTTATTTGATTATATGAAATGTTTAGTTCAGATAGGTAAATTACTGACTTTATTTTCATAATTACCAAGCAAGCTTTTATGACATTTGACCTCCTCTTAGTTTTGCTGGAGAGATAATGAATTCAGCACTCCTTTGAATTGAGTTACATTTTATAAATGTATATTGAGATCCAGTCACAATATCCAGACTGTGCAAAAGACATAGTACACATAAAAGTAATGACCTTACTCTCTACAGTCTGTGGGAGAGAGAAATATGCAGCATGAGCATACAAATACAAATATAAAGTGTGCTGCATAAATAGTGTGGAGGAGAAATGTAGGGTGTTACCATTATGCATATATCTTAGCCTGGGATATCAAGAATGAGTGCCCTGAGAAAATTATCTTTGAAGTGTTATTTTATGCTAGTAAACATTAATCATAAGATCAAGGTGTCTTTGATGAAATAATATATAATTTACTAATGGAAAAATTTTTTGGACATTTGCACAAAAACTTTCACCAAACAGAATTAACCAATATAAAGCCATTTTGTGTGATCTATGAGTGTCAAACAATCTTTGCAAAATAAAATCTCCATGCCCATATTTCTTTGCATTTTAGGCTTGAAAGACTAATACAGAATGTTATATACACAGAAATATTGAAAAGATAGTACAGAGTTTCCATATATATGTTTTATAACATTTGCTATATTTTTTCCCTACAATATAAGAGACAATATTAGCACATTCTTTTTCACTAATTTGTATAGTATATTAGGATTTTATTTAGTTGTTAATTTGCTTTTCTTTTCTTGTGCAGGATTCTGATTGGGTTACCACATTAGATAAACATCATATCCCTTTAGATTTCTATGACTGTGACAATCTTTCAGATTATCCTTGCTCTTTGATCACTTTAATGATTTTGAGGAGTACTAATCAAGATGGGTAGGATTTTCTTCTATTGGAGTTGTTTTTTTTTCTGATGTTATTTTCACAGTTATTCTAGCATCATGGGTAGTGGGGAGGAAAATGACAGAAGTAAACTGTCATTTCATCATGTGACCACATAGCCTCATCATGACTTATCAAAATTCATGTTGGCCTCAGTCAACTTACTGCAGTTTGCAGTTACTTCCTCCCTATCATCTCTTTCCATATTGTAATTTTGCAATAATGTAATGGCGGAGAGTTAGTTTCTTCCCATTAAGGGAGAACTATCTAAAAACAATATTTAAAATACTTCTTGAGAGATTTGTCTCTTTCCCTTTTCTTGACTATTGATATATCAGTGTGAACTAAGGGATATTTATTTTATATTGTTGGTTATAATGCCATACTTTATTTTGTTGTTGAAAAGGTTTCTATATATATATATATATATATATATATACATGATATATATATAAGATATATATATAAGATATATATATCTTATTAAAAAGAAGGCACTATGTGAAAGGATGTCTCAGGGAGCTTAAATGTCTTGGTGAAAGTCATACATTCAGGACAGTGTCTCAGTGGTAGTACCTCTTACCTGACTATAAGAAACCTCCAAGCAAAAGAAATATTGGAGAATTGAGTCCTTGCAAGGTGAATATAACAAATCTATTTAGAAATCATTTATTCAACCGAGTAATAACCTTTGTCTGTGGGCTCACTTTCTGAGCTTTCAGTTACCAAAAGTCAACCTTGGTGCAAAAATATAATTTTAAATGCTCAGTTTTAATTATCAGTCTTAATGTTGTAAACATATTAATTTTTTAAGTTTCAAAAATTAAAACAGGAAAACTAGATTTCACAATGTTCTTAAACTTGCTAAATGGTCACAATATAAATGTAGAATAAAGGGATATTACTGGGATGAAAATTTTCTGTTGTATTTTGGTGTTTAATATACAGTCATTTTTAAAAAAGTCTTTAAATTTGAAGTTACTTTGGTTCTCAATTCCTTTATCCTGATTCTTTTTAGATAATGTAATGTTAAATCTTTGCAGGGACTCATTTCTGACAAATTTTACAACTCTTTTATAGGAATATAACAGCTTTTAAGATGGTTAAACAGGATCAGTTTTAACTTTGCAAAAGTTCTCTATAGAAAGTGAGTGTAGAATGCTAGTTCAAGGTCTAATGGAATTTAATAACATTAGACATTCCCATTATTCTATATATCAATAGTACATCTTTTAGTAGAAGTATTGGGGAAATTATATTGATGTAAATTTTGTAATATTTTCTTTCTTAATTATTTAATCTGTTATTAATTACTATTTACTATATTTTCATAAACCCCCATTAAAGAATTAATTACACAGTAATTGCTTGCATGGTATGATGAATATTCTAAATAGCTCTCTGCTAATTATGTATTTAGTACCCTGCTAGGCACCATCCATTCATTCTATTTTTAGTCTTTGAAATTTTGGTACTAAAATACATACAACTACTAGATTAACAGATTCTCCTTGTAATATAGATGTCCCTAGATCAGTATCCCTAGCAGATCTCCATAACTACTGTGCTCTGTGGGAACACCTCAAGTAGTAGAAAACTTTTATTTTCAGAGGTGGTTTATTGAATTATTGAGCAACTCCAAATGATTAGAAAGTCAAAGTTTGTGTCCATTTAACCTTTATGCATTGATCTTCTATTAATTATTTATCACTACCAAAATGCAAATTTTGCATGTCTTTTATGTTGTTGTTTTCTTTTTGTTTTCATTCATGAGTGTGCAGATGAACCCTGTTCAGTATATCTGTGCTGGGCTTAGCCTTATTTCAGACAATGGTGAGGTTAGGTCTTTCACATTTGTGCCTCCTCGAGCCCATGTTGGGGTTACCAGATTTGTTCTCATGTGATGACTAGATCATGCTAGGCCAAAAAGTACAGGTATGTACAAGCATTGCTTACTTCAGTTTATGAATAGTTAATTGTCAAAATATATCCTATTGTGAAGCAAGCACAGGAGTGCTATGGATGAACATTGTACACACTAGGAAGCAGAAGGGTGGGAATATTTATTGTACAATAAATAAAAATTCCTTTTAAATCTGATCTGAAATAGGTCAATATAAGTATATTCTTTATTACAAATAAAGTAATAGAATATCAGAAATAGTACACACCTTACAACTGCTCACACTATGTCCACTATATCTCAGAACATTAAAGTGTATCATTATAACTGGGAAAATATTTTAAATAGCTTCGTAGATATAATAGCTCAATATAGTTAATCAGTGGGTCTCAGTAAGACTTTATAAAGGAAATCTTGAAAGTTGTGAGGTGTATATACACATTTTTATCTAGAACTTTAATTGTTTTGAAATTTTAATTGAATTCTGAAAAGTTTAAAGATTACAAAAGTAAAGCACTAATTTTAAAGTGGTGAAAATTAAAAATTTGTGTCAAGATTTTATTTTATTTATTCATGAATAGAAAAGATAATAACTCAATTGGAAAAGGGGGTGAAGTCACTTAATAATAAATTAAGCCTCTCAATGTTTTACTGCAATAAACTTTCTGATTCACTCTAAATCTGGGTAGTTTTAAAAGAAATCAGTCATTATGTGACAGAATTTTTCCTTTAATCTAGATAATATCTGAAATACAAAAAAAACTTGTATACATTTTAATTGATTCCAAAGAATTGTAACTTTCAGTTGGATTTAAATTTTATATTGCTTATCATTTCATTCTTGAAATGTATGCATTCATAAATACTCATATTTCAATTTCTCTAATCATTCAACATGTATGATGACAAATCTACAAAAATATCTAAAATTGCCCAATCTTGTATAAGATATCAGAGTGTGAAAATACTGTCTTCTGTCTTTAATGTATATTAGCTTATTGTCACATATATAAAAAAATGGAAATTCATAATATTTGCCATCAAAAGCAACATATAAGTAGAAGACATGGCTTGCCTTAGTATTCATCTTTGACCTTACAAAAATCACTTTTCCCTATAAATTGTACTTTCCTCATTAAAGGGAGAAGAATAATAATCACAAACCATTCAGAATTTTGTAGAAATAAAACAAAGCAAACAGAATAATTATCCAAATGTCTTAAGGATACTTGTAAAGATTTTTCTTCTATAAGCACAGGTTCTGTAAGCAGCATAATTCACATGTTTTCTGGAATAAAAAATAAGGAAAATGTATGAAAGAAGGAACAATGTAAGATTTGATCTTTCACATAACTTCCTTATATTAATATTTTTATAAATAAGAAAGTACTCAGCAATGATATAATAACTCAATATACATAGATTTATGTAAATTCTTAGGTTAAGACTTTAAATAGAGCTGGCATTAAAAATAATTGAATCACAGATATCTGAATACTTCAAAGTGTGGAATATTATAACTTTTTAAAGAAATATTTCATTGAACTCAATGATTAAAAATAAAAATAGGGTATTTAATATCATCACAAAATACCAACTTGCAAGGAAAAGGCAATAATTCATTTCCAATTATCTATTTAAAATTTATTGGTTGTTATGAAACTATTTTCTAAAACTTAGCATGATTGCTAAAAGACTTTTGTATTGATGAAACATGTTATAAGAATACAATAGCCAATTAAACAGAAATATAATATTAATGACTTAATTAAAATGTTGAACCAACAGTTCACATTACTTTCCATAAGGGCTGGACCAGCGTACATTCCTTCTTATACTGTCAGTCTAATTTTACCTTCACAGCCCTTGTGGTTCTGACCTTTTTTAATACAGGTCTTTCTCATGGTATGAGTTTGTATCTCACTGTGATTTTGATTTACATTTCTCTAATGACAAGTGATAATGAACCCTTTTTATGGATTGGTTGGTCCTCTGCATATTTACTTTGGAGAAATGCCTATTTAGCACTTCCATCCATTTCTAAATTGGGTTATTTGTTTACTTTTTGTTGATGTGTATGAGCTATTATAGACGTCCCTTGAAAGTATGGTGCTCTTTTATTAAGTATGTTGTCTCTTCATACTTGTTCACATCACTCAATTGGGTATCTCTTCACTTGGGTAACTATCTTTTTCACTATACATAAACTTTTTACTTTGATGTAGCCCAATTATTACAGTTCTATATGAAGTTCAGTACTATTTTCCCCAACCTTTAATGAGTTCAGTTGAGATTTTTTGGGGGAATGCATTGAATCTGTAAACTGTTTTGGGTAGGAGAGCCATTTTGACAATGTTGAGTGTTTCAATATATGAACAGTAATGCCTTTTCATTTTTTAGAATCTTTTTTTAAAAAAATTACATCCAATACTTTAGTTTGTGTAGGTCCTTTACTTCCTTTATTAGGTTTATTCAATTTGTATGTTTGTGAATGACACACACATACACACACACAGAAACATTGGGACAGTTTTCTTAATTTTTTTTGAGCTCATTGAATATGGAAAAGCAACTGATTATTCTGTATTAATTTTGTACCCTAATTTTGCTGAACTGTTTTGTTGTTTTAGTATTATTTTCCCCCATAGAATCTTTAGGATTCTCTTTGTACATTATAATTATCTGCAAATAACAATTACATTAATTCTTTCATTACTTGATTTCTTTTCGTAGCTTTCTCTTACCTAAGTGCTCTAGGTAGAATTCTAAATACTATGTTGAATAACAGTAGTGAGACTGGATACTTATTTTGTGCCAGATTTTAATCGAAAAGCTTTCAGTTTTTTATCAGTCAGAATGATTACAGCTGTGAGTTTGTTATATATGACTTTTACTATGCCACGATATGTTCTTTTTCCAAGTTTCAAGAGTTTTTATCATAAACAGATGCTATGAATATTATCAAATGTTTTCTCTTTTGGTATCATTTAATTGTTCTTTTTGTTGATTGAATGAATTATATTGGTTGATTTTTGAACATTGCACTTTCCTTGTGTCCCTGATATAAGTCCTATTGATCATAATGTAAAATAATTTGAATGTTAGATTCAGTTCGCTAAGATTTTCTTGCAGAAAATCTTTCTTGCATCTGTATTAATTCTGGACACTGCTCTATAATTTTCCTTTTCTGTGTTGCCTATACTTGGTTTTGTTATTAGCATAATGTTGACCTTGAAAATGTATTTGGAAGTATTCCTTTTCTCAATATTAATTTTCAAACAGTTTGGGCATGTATTATTTATCATGTCATGTTTGATTTGACTTTTTTGTGAAGCCATCTGGTTCTTGACTTTTGTTTCTGTGGAGATTTTTTGATTGTTGTTTCTTTTCTTTTTTTGCTTATGATTGGTTTGTTTGGGTTATTTTTTTCCTTATTTAGTCTTGGATGGTTGTATTTGTATATCTCATCTAGGTTGTTGAGTTTATTTTTTAGCATATAAATATTAACCCCTTGTATTTTGACAGCATTTTAGCTACTATTCTTGATTCTATTTATTTGAAATTCATCTTTTTTCCTTATTAAGTTTAACCAAAGTTTTGTTGTTTATTTTGTTTATGTTCTTCAAAAATAAATGGCTTTTAGTTTCATTGATGTTGGATCATGTCTTGATTTCTATTTCATTTATTTGTCTTCTTATTTATATATATATATATATATTACTTTTACTGATCTATGATTTTTTTCTTTTTCACTTTTTTTGTATTTTTTGTTCTTTTTCTAAAGCCTTGAGATGAGAGGCAAAGTTTATTTGGTTTCTTATTATATCTCAGTTATAATTGTTTAGCTTCTAATCTAAAGTTAAATACATCACTTACCATGTTGAATATGCCATGGCACATAATTAACCAAAGACCTACTAATTTTGCCAGGCTTAATGCAATTGTGAAGATTTTGATCTCCTATTTGCATTGTATATGCTATTCCTCTAGTGGTTTTTAACCTCTTGAAATAGGGGAAAGAATTTAGGGGAAATGCTTATACTTTGCCTACTGAGTAAGAAGATAACTTAATAATATGTCATTTTCTCATAAAATGATCTATTTTCCTTTGCCAAATGATAAATTTGATAATTTCATAAGTTTCTGTACAGTTGATTTTGACTTGTCATATAGAAAATTCATTAATTTTCACCTTCATTGTCTGCCAAATGTGGGCAATAGCAATTACTCTCTAGGCTTTCTTTATTTCTCAAGTTCAAAGCTTCTTGGATTTCCAGAAAAAATATTATCATTGATGTAAAATTGTTCATTCCTGCCCTTGGAAAGGGTTCACATTATATTTTTATCTTCAATTTAAATTGATACAATCTGCAGTTTTGATAATACCAATATATATTTTTAGTTATTCATAAAGTTCTTTCAGTCTTAAAGTTTTTAGGTAATGTTGACCATACATGTTCTAACATTTTGATTTTCAGGGTTTGTGAATTGAGATCAGAATTTAATATGCAGTTACTCCACTTTTACACAACTTATTAATGGTCAAATAAAATATAAATTAAGCCTACCAACATCCAATTTGTTACCATTATGCTATAGCAAATACTTCAATAGTGAAGGTTGTGATATTTTGCCAGATAAAGGCACACCATGTCTTAGAATTACAACAAACAATAATAATATATATTATGTAGTACAATTTTACATTGATACCAATAAGCCTTAGAGAAAGTGTATTCTAGTCATGATCACATACAAAGTGGTTCCTGAATAGTGTGAAGCCCTTTTTTAAAATTTTTTAATAATATCCACTTAACTTTTTGGATTATATCGTGGACATAGGTTTGAACACATTTTGAATGTCTCTAGGGTTTAATATGTAAGACATGATGAAAGATAGACTTGATAGATGAGAGTGAAGGGAAAACCAGGGGGGGGGACATTCTTAAAGGTGTTTACTTCATCAAATTGCTGGAGAGATCCAATCTTCTGTAATGGAGATAACTGATTAAGAATAATTTTGGGTCTTGGAATTGGTGGAAATTAAGTGGTCAGTATTAGACATGTTCATGTTGATATAGATCTTGTCTTCTAGGTACTTTTCTTAGTGGAATTGTCTATAAATAGATGGATATGTATAATCAGGAATTTAGAGGAATCTGAATTAGATTTGGACATTCAGAAGCCATTAGCTAATGCATAACATTGATATTCAGGATATAAGATTAAACCATCAATGAAACTAAGAAAATGGGAATCAAATATTAACTTGAAACTACTGAAGTTTAAGAATAAGAAATAGGAACCAATAAAGTAGATGTGTTTCTAAGGGCCCTACAAGGAAACAACTGTCATACTAGGAAACAACAGTCACACTAGAAAGATTTGCCCTCTGATGCACTTATTACTGATATGTCAACACTCATTCATAGGGACTATGGATGAGCTCACAAGAATTGTTACCTTCTCTCCAGAGAATCTGCCAGTCTGAGAACATCTCAGGAACAAAAAGGGACTGCATGCCCAATCTTCTTTTACCTACTCTCTTTCTATCTTCTGATGGTGGCTACTGGTTAAATAAAGCTAAAAACTGAGAGATTGTGATAATCTATTTGTTCCAGTGTCCAAAGCAACAAGGACAGTAACAAAAATGGGTTGGGTTTCTAAGCAGCAAACAGAACAAGCCTCACCTAGAGATCAAATACTTTTATGGGAGATAGCTTTGTGTCTTCTGGTGCAGAGGGTGCAGTGGGCTGCAGGCCAACTGCTCCCCTACACAGGGGGTCGCTGGGTCACTCCGGCTGCCTTTATGTGGTCTGGTCCTTTCTGCCCCAGGTTTGGATGGGAGGGGCCACACCCCCTCCTGGTTGTTGCGCCTGGAGGAGAGGTCTTGGGGAGCACCCCCAAGCCTGGAGAGCCCAGTAGGGGAGAGCGGGTGGGGTTTCAACACCATCCACCAGTGGATGGTCATTGCATGGGGCAGCCATCTACAACCTGGGTTGGCTGAGGCATGTTGCCCCCAGGCCCCAGCCGAAGGGGGACTTAAACAACACAGGCATGGCCACCTAGGCCCCACCCTCTAGCAGGGAGAAACCGGTGTGGTTGGAGGGGAGTATACCCCTTCCATTTTACTCTCACTCTAGTCAATCTTCAAAAGGAGGAAGAACATACAAAACACAAACCCCATCATAGAATGGGTGAGGGATCAAGTAAAAATCCAGCCCACAAGCATGAGCTGGACACAGCAGATGGATAATGGAGAGAACCAGTGCATGTGAGACAGAAGAAACAATGATGGAAGCATGATGTTATGAAGCACTCATTGATCTGGGAGACCCAAGACCTCATTTTGGAGATGCCTTCTAGGAGAGTGAAGCACCCCTCCTCACACCATGGGAGAAGGAAAGAAGGCCAAAGCCTGGAGGCATCACATCCACAGCAAAGCTGCAAACTGAAGCAGCGGAGAAGATCTACAACAGCCAATTACAAATGCCTGTATCTACAGAGAAACTTCTTCACTGACACTGGCAGGGGTGAGATCCTTCTAAATACCAGAACCATTAGATAAAATACCAAACCCCAGAGATGGAATTGGAGAAGACAGCCTCCAATGAGAAAGCATGGAAAGACCACAAATAAATAGACTGGCTGCCCAATGCAAACTTAAGACAAAAAAACCTACCAGCAAGGCTCACCTGGTTCCTAGAACATAGTCCCTCACCTAACAAAAGAACACTACCACAGGAAAGAAAGAGACTAATGGATTTAACATAAACTAGCAAACAACAAAGAGCGTGGTGTGAGAGAATGTAGGGGGTACCAGAGAGGGATATCCCCAAAACCATTTACTGAGGTTATGATTTAAAGAATAAAATTAAATAAAACTTTAAAAAATACTATTATGTCTAGATTATGGAGCTCAAACTCTCTTTACTTATTTTAAATGGTATACATATGCAAAGGAAGTATGGGGCATACTGAATTTATTATGATGAGAATTAAATTACTTTAGACACTGGGAATCAGCTTGAAAATTTAGTTTTATGTGGTTATCAGTTCTGTTATTGCTAAGGTCAGGACTTCCACAGTGTGTAGGAATATATATGTATGTCCCACAAAGGAGTTTAGTTTCTTGGAAAATTAGATCTCTGAAAAGAAGAGTAGTCTTGCACTGTTTTAGAAACTGATGGAATTATTATATGTTGCACCTGTGACTTGTTAATCTTTTCTTTCTGTTACCTATTTACAGGCATAGCTACTAAATTTATGCAAAAAATACTCTGTGATTCAAAAATAAAGAGGTAGAAATGCAAAGTTAGGTATAATTTGTTATTTTTCTTTAGTGAAGAAACGTAAGGATTAAAGTTGCATTATGCATTATTTTTGCATTCAAAATGTATGAGTAGAATACATGATTTGAAATGTTATAAATTATAATTTTATTTGATATTTTCCTTAATAATTGAATAGTAGTTGAGTAATTTCTGAAGGAAATCCAAACAGAGAATCCCATGTAGTGGGAAAGTAAAATTTAAATGGATTAATTGTCTCAAATTGTAGTCATTACATTGGCAGTCATATTTAGAGCAATGTCAAAAACTAAAGCCTTCATATATTTGATTAGTAACTATGCATGAAACATAAAAATCACTGAAAGTCATTGTTACAAAAATGAGTTTAAAATGAAATGACTCATTAGTATCTTAAGTTAAAACCAAGCTGCAAATAATGTTATTACATTTTATTTTTTATTTTTAAATGTAGTTATTTTTAATGAAGTGCCATTGTTTTACAACCTTGTTAATATTTTGAAAATTAATTTTCACAGAATTATATGGAGCCAAAAAAGAAACCTTGAAGTAAATGAAACATTTTTCTTTTATTTTCTTCTATCTTATTAAAACCTGCTATTTTTCAAAGTTATACATGACAGAAGCTCTCTATCAATAATACTTTCTTAATGAAATTTAAAGACAAAGAATAAATGAGAAGACTTATTTTAATCACTAAGAACTCAGAATACTTCTCAGAGCAAAGATAACATGTTTTCACTAATAGTTTTCCCCTCTTAAAAAAAAATCAATGATTTTTGTTTATATTATACCTTTTCACATGTAGTGTTCTCTTTAAAGAAATCAGAAAATATATTAAGGAGTCATATATTGCACATTATTTTTTTGATATTCTAAAAAGCAGAATTGTTAGGTAACTGACATTACTGTAATTGGAAGTTATAATGACTCATAAATGTAAATAATTCAAAGTGAGTCAATGAATACCAAAGACAAATTATGTCTGCTATAATTTTAATATTAGTTATCTTTTATATTTTTCTTGAAGTTTCACATTCCACATATAGGGTGAGTGCGAACACTTGCAGTCAGTATATTTGACATACTTTACTTCCCTTCAACATCAAAGACTTATATAACATGTTTCAGTGATCTCATAAATCTATTGTATATGCTGATTGCACTAATAGCTTTTCTCCTTTAGATAAATAAAAAGACTTTAAACTTAGAAAAGATATCATTAGAATGTATCCATGCAGTAAAATGATACCCAGCAGCACCCCACCCTCCCCAGATGTTTAACAGGATCTCAGATTGACCACTGTAAGGTAGAGATCTCACAGGAAGACTGAGGACTGTATGCTGCTTCTGCAGATTGTTTTGCACAGCTCACAGGCAGCAAACAAAGCTCTTACAATTACAAATTGACTGACAAAGACACACCCAGTAACTTTTCATCCTTATCTTTAATGGAAAATGGATTAATGTGATTATTTTTACCAACTGCTTAGTAGTATTGCTTTGATTTAATGGAATTTCTACTTTAGAAATATTCTTAATTCCCATTGTATCCCAGTTCTCTGTCAAAGATTTAACACAAAATCTTGAGGAACTGCAAAATCACTATGGTCACCCAGACTGCTAGAAGTCATGTTCCAAAATCCATCACTATTTCAGGGAGATAATTGCATTTGTGAGATTTTCCAAGATTTTCCTATTATAAGTTTTGAGAAGTTTCTGACCTTGGTTCCCTTGTCCTTTACAAAAGAATTTAGAACCATGTATGTTATCTCATTTTCAAAGTCATTTTTCTTCTGGTTTTTTTGATTGGTTATTTTTCCTGTGAGTTTTCCCCTTTTTATCCAGCTGATAGATTTTCTTATCAAAGAAACCCAGCTAGTATTATATGTATCTATTACTATGAATTTAATACTGCTTACTGGTAAAAAGATTACATGAATTTAGAATTCTTAGGTTAATTTTATACTTTTCAGCAAAACTTTCATTTACTTTTACATGTACTGTAAAATAGGGCATAATTTTGACACTTAAAACAAAACACATTGTACAACAAGTGAGTTGAAAATTCCACTGAACAAATTTGTATAATTGAGGTAAATTCTGAAGAAAACAAAAAAACAAAAACAAAAACAAACAAACAAAGCCCTGACTATTCTTTGAATGAAATATGTAGATTGAAAGGCTTGAGTTTTCCAAATAAGTCTACATTTCCACTTGAATTTGCAAGTTTGAAAATAAGGTCATGCATAGATTATTAACCTGTGTGCAAACAGACATTAGTGCCATAACTGTTGGGATAAAGTGAGATGGTTTGTTTAAAAGCCTGTACAGAGCTCAGAACACAGCATTACTTGGACAAGGTGACTGTCCTGTTGGTATCTTTTGGAAATGAGAACTTATGAAGTGAGTAAATAAGAACTTAATCAAGGCAGCTAATACTCATTTAAGTTTTTTTTAATGGTAACACCTTTTAATGTTCTAAAAAAATAGTGTTTCAATCACTATTAAATCTCAGCAAAACTATATAACCCTTTACATAGTATATCCACAACTCACCTGGTGTTTCATGTCAACCTTGTGAAAAGGTACATAGTTTGTCTCAGTCTCAGTTTCTAGGAGACAGTGATCTTTTATAAGAATCAAGATCAGCAAAATGTCATTTTCCTAATCTCATTTAAGTCTGGCTCAAATATCTATAGCATATTTTTTATTACAGTAAAAATGTCCCTTCATTTTAAAAATGTGAGTAATACTGTGGTGGTTGTTATTTATCTATATGTTCTTTGCCTTTACTACTTATTATGTATTTTTTCTGAAGTGTTTGAGCAAGTGGAATTGTACTAAAAACACACAGGAAGAAGGTGATTATATCAAGTTTGTATGTCCCTAGGAGAAGGATGTTTGGCAAGGACAGAAAACAGAAGATAAAGTTCCTTCAATTACTTTCCCACAGATATCTCGATAAAGACTGGAATATCAGCAGTGTCTGAAAGAAGTTACTTAATTCACATTATTACTTTCATTTTTCACTTTGGATGAATTTTGGACATTTGTCTGAAAGGGGAGGTGGTTACTTTAAAATTAAGCAGATGACACAGGACCTGTGGAACTTGCCCTCAAAAAATAAAACGTTGCTCACTGAAGTCTAATGATGAGTTTATACAATAAAAGATTGAACTGTGGTTCTAATCATACAATAGTGATTCTGATAAATGTGAAGGCATTGAAGGCCGGTATATGGAAGGAAGGTATATTGGTAGACTCCATGACAGAGTATATGCAATCAAGAGAGCCTTAGCTTAGGATCACAAACCAACACCTGACTCTATTATCGGTATCAAAGAAAAGTCACAAAAGCACACCCACCCACCCCCACCCTCCAGGTGCAGGGACTAGACATGAGAGGTCGTGTTCTATATATATTCCAAGTAGTTCCTACCTTGAAACTTAAGATCTTTCTTAGGTAAAAATAGTGAAGCATACAATCACAGGTTAATCATTACTGCCCGTGGAGTAGGAAAATGATATTTCCTAAAGAAGTAATTCTCCATTAGGTTCTCCAGATCAGATTATGGATATCATAAAAGAATAAATATGGTTTTATGGTATATAATTTTTGGTATCTCATGGTTGAAAATATGCTTCAAAGCATTCATTAGCAACTTGGGGATATTTTATATTTAATGAGGAAAATATGACTCACTTTTCAAAAAATGCATCTAGTTATATCTATATATTTTGTTTCATGATTTCTGAGGTAGTAAAAGTAAGAAACATCATTGATATTTTTATCAGATATTCTTAAATCACACTGAAGTTATATTCTGATTTATGGAAATTAAGGTCACAAGAAAATGATCTCAAATTTGTGCTTGTACAAGGGTTAATTTTACCCCTTGAGTTGGATAATGGTGGTGAGGAGCAAGAGAAGAGAGGAAAAAAGAAAACATTCCTTTTTTGTTATTTTTGTTATTTATTATTATAATTGAGAAATAAGAAGTCATTGCCCTGGAACCTCTAATTTTTCATGCCAGAAGCTAAGATTTTGTGAACATGTTGTTCCAAATATTGCTGACACTACAGCATAAGACATTGGAATTGCTCCCCTTATTTTAATATACTATTTTCTTAACAATTGCTTTGGTGAGATATAATTTACAAACCATAATGTCTCATGATCTAAATTCCAAAGTTCATTTTTTGTTTAGCATATAATCATCTATATATGTAGAAAGAAAACAAGAGTGAGCTTTACAGTTATTATCATAATCTAGTATTAAAATATTTCATTATCCCTAATAAAAAACTGTCAATTCCCCTCACTCCCAGCCCTAAACAAGTGCTGATCTATTTCTACCCATATAGATGGCTTTATTTTGGAATTTCATGTAAACAGAATCATACAATATGTGTTTTTTATAGTTCATTTTTTTCACTTAAAATATTTTCAAACCCCATGTATGTTGTAATATGCATCAGTAATTCATTTTGTAATGGCCAAATGGCATTCTGCTGCATAAAAATATCACATTTTGTTTATTCATCCATTGGGTGAAAGAGATTTTAGCTGTCATTGCATTTTGGACTCTATGAATGATGTTGCTCTGGACATCTCTGTCTCTGTCTTTGTGTGGAGGCACAGTACTAATTACACTTAATTTCTACAGCACAGTAACTTTTCCTGTTCTGCAGAGAACACACAGTGAGTCCCTTTTAATATACAATTTCATCCAAACATTTTAATATTAAAATGTATGATAATTTCTAGTCCAATTTATTCAGTTTTGTGTTAAGAAAACTGGAAGTTGCCTAAATCCAAATAGCTAGGTATTGTTAATAATGGAACTCAGTTTGTTTAAGATTCAATCCAGTATTTTTCCTATTGTACTGCACAGCTCAAACTGGGTACATGTGATCTGATCTAAATCATTTGATCCTACCTGCATGACTAACTTATCTCTTAGAAATATATTTGTTCACAAATATTGCAGTTAGTTGACTTTAAGTACCACGATTAATAATGATTGTTAAACTCCACATCTGAGTATTCAGATTGTATATGTGTAGTATGTTAGATATTTTCTAGTTAGATATTTTCTTATATGCTTGTGCATATATAATTTTAATGTGGTAATTTTTACCAGAATTGTCTTATGACAAATTCAACTTGTATTTTTTAAAAAAATATTGTAAGGCAGCACTTGTAAAGATTGCTATCAATGTCATTTATAGGTTGGCAAATTTAGAAGGAATTTATATTTTTGTCTCTCAATTTGCTTGTATTTAATCTAATGTTAAGCATCTATTGAGCATAGATAATGGATTAAATAATGGATGAGGCAATTTTAACAGGACAGTGTTATAAGGGGGTCATGCATTACCTGTATGATAACATAAACATTGATTAAAATACCTCTGTAGGAACTGTTTTGTTTCTGTTTTATCAGAACTATCATTTTCCAGACAGCTGTTTACTTGGGCAATAATAAAACAAGTGGAAAAGTAAGAAGCTGATCTTAGCTACACATTAGTTGTACAGGATTGCACAAGACCTCTTTTCTACAGATTCAACATCAGAAACATGAGTGACCTATTTTTTTACCGCCTTTTAGAAGTATCTATTCATTTTTTTCACACCACAACATTCAATCTTCATCAACATTAAAGAATATATTCAGGATTTATAAGCATTGATAATAATAAAAGGAAACACTCTTTCCCCATCTTTACTGCAAGAAGAAATTCATATACCATTGTCTCCATATAATCAGGTACCACCATGGATCAACTTATCTGGTAGTAAGAGCCAGACTGACTGATGCTTTCGAATGGGTAGGTATATGGACACTTATGGGGTCCCTAATTCTATAATTCTGACCAGCTTTCTTTCCAAAATGGAACTTTTATTTTTTTATTAATTTATTAGTTTCTCACATTTTTGTTAATTTGGAGGCAGTATTTAGTTTCTCTGCTCACACACAATCTCAGTAGTTCTCTCATTACCCCAGTACCCATAATCCATCACCACAGGGGAAGAGCACAAGGGTTCTAGTCCTTCCCTAGTTTTGACCCCTTTCCGTCCTTATATTGAAATGTATAGTTAAGATTTATGGTCAACTTGCATGTTTTGTCTTTTTTCCTGTTTCCTTGTTTTTTCCTTATTCTGCATGTTATTCCATCTGATATTCATGTTTTTTTCTGAAATGAAATTTAAAATTATGCCCTTTTTTGTTGAAGGTCTGATTATCTTGATGAATAAAATACATGAAAGTAAAGGTTACTTACATCACTACTAGTACCATTCTTTCAGTGAAATTCTTGGAGTAAACTTACTGACACAGATTAATGTAATAGAATGTGTTTGACATTCTAAAAAAATAATAGCTCATAGTGCTGAACTTCTATACTGAGACATTACTTTCTTTTATGCTGTTGGATCACATGACTCACATTTTCCTTTTGAAATTAGAAATCAGTCATTTCCCGATAGAGGATTCAAAACACATTTTTAGTCACAAAATGCATTAGTGAAATCACTTCTTAATTTGATGTCAAAATGTAGAAAAAAATAATATTGTTTTTACTGGATTTACAAATCTTAATTTACAGTTGACTTTGAAAGAGTCTGAGAAGAGCAGGTGGTAGCCTCTAGGCAAATATCACCCTCCTGTCAGCTTCCTCAGGTTCTGTTGATCTATGGCTAATGGGTTTTAATGAAGGGGACATTTAGAAAAAAAGGAAAGTGCTCTGTGGGACTTTGCCTAGTCAGAGGTGCACAAGACACAGTATGTCATGGATTTGATGCTGGTGACTTAGTTTGCCTAAAGAATGTGCAGATTTGGTTCAATGATCTGACATTGAGTGATAACCTGGGATATGAGGAGTGCAAATGGAATGTGAATTCAACAGGGATGAGAAGCAGGTGAGGTTCATGTGACCTTATGCCTCTGACACACACAATGTATTATGTCAATAAAAATGAAATAAAAAAGAGAGAATCTAGGTAAATGCTTCTCATGAAAAGTCTGTGTGCTGATGTAGCATCCTGGTCAGAGAGCAGCCTACCTGACAGGAAGACATGGTACTCAGGACCTCTGTGTCATGGTACTTGAGCCAAAACAGGGCAGTGCTTACAAGAGACTGTTGACTTCTCCAGGTTTCATTACACAACGTAGACCATAGTTGTACTGGACCAAAATAAACAGTTTGGTTAAATGAATATGTCAATGGATGAGTGAATAAAGCATAAATGAATGAATAAATCATCCACCCCAAATTAAGAAGCTATTTTTGTTCTTGTTGTTACTTTCTGAGTGTCCTTACCCCCAGAAGTACATGTTATTGAAATTTATTTATTCAAACTCTCACTGAGACTCAAAAAATAAAAAAACAGTAAATGGTGTTTCAAAGTACCTTTTGACATATTACCTAGTTCTTATCTTGACAGGACCGATTTTGTTTTGGTTGATGTCTTGAACTTACAATATTCACTTATATACAATTCTTTCACAATTTTATTATCTTTTTGGAGCTATAGATATAAGACCTTGGTCTATATTATTCTTTTAGTGCAATAGTTTTTCTTTTAGTACGCACTGTGTTTTTCACAGTATTAAGGGTCATTTTTGTTGATTCTTTACTTTCCAGGGAACATTCCTGATGTAGCAGGCATTGCCTATGTACTTGGCTCCTTTCAATTGTGTAAGTCATGAGGATTTCAGGTCTAGTACTGTAAGCTACTGGTGACTGCATTGTACCTTTGGGTGGCTATTTACATTTGAAACCATAAACAATAATATGAATAAATAAATGAACACAATTGTTTTCAGTAAGTTCTGAAATCTGTCAAAAATAGGACTATGTAGACACATCATTTTATTTCATGTTGTTTTGTTTTCCAAAGATGAAATAATAAGTCATGTCATTCATTTTGGCTTCCACCATGTTTTTTCTTCTTTTAAATCTTATTTATAAGTATTTTAAATTTGTGAATTTATTTTTGATATTTTTTAAAAAAACATATTTTAATCTTACTTATAAGGCTAACAATAAGGAAATGCCTACAACTTATTATTAATATAATGCAAGTTAAATTGAACATAATCTTAACAAATGCCAGAGTATCTATTCATGTTATGTTAATTTTATGTGTAAAAACTAAAGGACTCCAATAAGTGACCAATTTTTTTTCTTGATGTTTTCTGAAAGATAGTTTTTGAGTAAGATTGGCATTTTAATAAGTATCCTTTGAATCCTGTAGGTCTCCTCATAATGTGGATGTGTCTCTCACATTAAGTTGAAGGACAAAAAATGAAATTTCTGCAGATTTTGGACTCATCAGTCTAAATCTCTCTTTTCTCCCTCCTCCCTCCCTCCTCCCTCCCTCCCTCCCTCCCTTCCTCCCTCTCCTTCCCTCCATCTCTCCCTCCCTCCCTTCTCTTTCTCTCTTTTCCCTCCCTCCCTAAAGACACACATACACATACATTCTATTTGTTCTACATCTCAGAAGATCTCTGGATATATACTTAGTGACAGTGGATTTGATTTCCTTTTTCCTCTTGAGACATCAGACAGAGTGTTTCTTACTTGCTTTGCACTATTCATTTTTAGAACAACTGTGGCATAAGAAAAATCAAAATCAAGTTTATTAAGCAATTTATGTTCCTTTTATTGAAAAGTTTTATTATATTACTATTTTCCCCTGTTTAACATTTTTATATGTATCCAGTTCAATGACAATGTGTATGTATTAATGGTATCATTAATGCAATGCAATCTAATATTATTTTAGGAAACTCCAAGACAATCAGGGTTATGCTTAGCTTAATTTGAAGCTTTGTACATTTTCTTCTACAATTGGTAGTTGGCTATGTTATATATAATGTTATCTAGACACATTAATACCAGCATTTAATATCAGCTAGAGTTTATATGTAGAATATTCATGAGGTGAATTGAAATGATTAACAACACAAGAAGTAGTATAAAAGATGGGATTTCTGACCTCTATTTTCAGTTATAAAAGATAATATTAAAACAAAGCTTTCTGGGCTGGGCGTGGTGGCACATGCCTGTAGGGGGCAGCTTAGGAAGCCACAGCCCGGGCCAGGGATCACGGGGCATGAAGCGAGACCTAGTCCCCAAAAAATTAGCTGGGCGTGGTGGTGCGAGCCTGTAATCCCATCTACTTGGAAAGCTGAGGCTGGGGATTGCTTGAGTTTGTGGTACCCTGGGGGGCAACATAAGTCTGCAGTCTCACAGGCAGAAATAGTGAGACCTAGTCTCAAAACAAACAAAAAACCAATGCTTTCTGGAGAAATGAAGTTTAGTGCCATATACATTTTGTGTTTTTGAATGACTGTGCTTTATCTGTTATTCTACTAAATGCAAAAACAGAGGCATAGATTACCTATATCACTGCTAATGGCATTCTTTAGTTCAGGTAAAGAATAATGGGTTCCACTGTTCTCCTGAATGCATTAAAATGATGTTAATTATTTATCCTTAGTAATATTCCCCTTGAATATTTTTTATACCTTTAGGGGTGATGGACTTGCATTAAGTAAATGGTGACAGTTTACACATAATTATTTGTAAGAATATACTTTTCTGTTTCAGATTGTCTTAAATGAGTTATAGAGAGGAGATTTAACTGATGATAATAATGATGATGATGATGATGATGATGATGATGGTGATGATGATATTGGTGATGATGATGATGAAGATTGTAATAATGTTGATGATGGTACTGGTGGCCAAATCCAATGTTCACTTTATATTCCTTTCTTCTTAAGCACATACATTTTAATAAATGTGTGTGCATGTATGTGTGTGTGTGTTTTGAGTGAGAGGTAGATTTGTTAAGGACTGAATATATTTGCTGTGATATAATAACTTGCTGCTTAATGAGTCCTTCCAATAACTAGTTGCTCTCATTGTCATGATTATTCATTTGAGCAAATAGAAATGATTTAAATAATGAATAATTTAGGTCATCAGAGGCAGTGCAAGAAAGTTCTTACTCTAGATACCAGAAATATGATCTCTATAAAGTCTGGAATCTAGATAAATCAAGCACTTGACTTGTATATCTTTCAATTGGATTTTGTCATGGATCCTGATTAGTCAATGCTTCCTAAATCCACTAGAAGAATTAATGTATTATATAAATAAGTGTTAATGAAAACATTTCAAGTACTACTCTGACTTTCAAAATTTCATTATACAAGACCAAATGAAATATTATGATTTTTATTTTAACTCTATCTTTTTTCTTACACTTTAATTTTATTAAATCACTTGAATTTTCTTTAACCTTTGTTCTGAGATCTTTCATTATTGTCCATTTTACCTTCTATTTTGTTTACTGAAATATTACATCAACTTTTACACAAATATTAAACTTTAAAATATTCAAGTGACATTAATATTAAAGTAAAAAAGATATTTTATTGTTATTTGAATGCTTTAGGGAGATTCTTATTATTCCTCCTCTTCATTGTGTATCTTTATATTTTTTCAGCGTTTTCAGCATGTTATATATATATATTTATTTCTGATGAAATTTTTCTTATTTAAATCTGTCTTTTTTTGTCTAGTGTGAAAATATTGGGAAGGAACAGATTTTAGTGCCTGACTTTTTATAAATCTTTTATCACTTTGTTCTTTAATGACTAAGATTATGTATTCATAAAAAACACCTATCTCTTTTTACATACATGTGCATCTTTTATACATATATAACATCTATCATAAAAAAGTTGTTCAAAATTTTATAAATACTCTGGAAATGCAGTAATTTAAAATTTGCCATCATTGTCTTCCTTTTTTGAAACAGTTTCTTGCTTATTTAGTTCTTTTATTAAAACACAGATTTGGCCTCTAAAATAAGGTATTTCTCATTTTGTTTTTATTTGAGTGGTTGTTACTTGATAAGCAAAGCACATGATGGCTTGTTAAAAATAATTTTATTGTATTGCCATAGTTTGTATACAGTATTCTATGAATGCCTACCACATAATAAATGCTCCATAATATTTGTCTATGACTCTGTTGCAGTGAAAACATCTGTATGTGGTCTGTGTAAATTTGTTGCAATTTCATGCTGTTTATAACTTTTTTTCAATAGGCCATGTCAACAGAAAAAATTGTGTTCAACATATTATTTGGAGTGTATTGTACTAGATAATACCATGAATATTAAAAGCTAATGCTCATATTTGGTTGGCATTGTTCAAATGTTAAAGCATATTATAATCCTGTAAAAGCCTCACCTGAATGTACATGCTCTAATTTTCCTTTTATGAATCAATAAAGTGACTCACCGAAAAGATAAATGAGTTATCCAAAGTCACATGTTTAATAAAGTAGCATGGTAACACTTTAAATAATCTTTGGATTGTGTGCCTTTAATAATTATTCTTACTTCTGCCAAAATGCAATATAAAAAATATATTGTGTATATATTTAACGTATTATAAAATCTATATAATTTTGTGTATGAAATCTTCATTCTACTTTTATGTGCAAATATACTCAGTACATGCATATGGTATGAACACTGTAAATAAGATTTTCACTATTCTTCAATGGTAACTGTTTAATATACATTTATTTTCAGGTATTCAATCTTGAAAGATAATGTATTTTGGCAAAGAAGAAACAACATGCTTTATGTTCATCTAATTTCTCTGTTATCAAAACAATTGAATTTGAAAATCTGTTTTTTGCTTGTTTGTTTAGATTGATACTTTCATTTCTTTTAAATTGAGGTAACCTTTATTTATATTACTGAGATGTGCTTCAAATATCTAAATTAGCATATAATATTTCAACATGTGCCTCTTACCTTAGATTTGCAACCCTTTGTCTCAAAATGGTTAACTTTGTCAACTCAACTGGCTATAGGATGCCCAGATTAAATATCATTCCCTTTTATTCCACATTTTTGCCTATACTGAACTTCATTCTTAGGTTTTAAGACTCAGTCTAAATTACATCATTTGTTTTCCTGGGATACCATCTGGCACATGGAAGACCTTGAAACCTCTGCTTCTGTAATCATGCTAACTAATTATTCAAATTACATTTCCATGCAAGTATAAATACATATGCCAATACATATGTAAGTATAATATATAAACAAATGTGTTATTATGTATTTGATGACTTACATGTATGCATGTGTACATAAGTTTACACAAACATACATGTCTACATGTATTCATGCATGTATATATACTAACATATACAGAGAGAGATTCTGATCCTCTGGAGAATTTTACATAAAAGATTTTTAAACTCCTTTACTTTTTGCTTCTTGAGACTTGAGAGGTTTTAATAACACATCCAAAAATGTTTCCAACCATCAAGTTGACACTCTGCATGACTTTGAGTTAATAATTTAGTTCCTAAATTCTCATAAATGCATGAATTGGAAAGTGTACTGAGTGAGGTATTAAAAGGTTATAAAATGAGTCCGACTTGATCTTTACCCTAGGAGGTTCATAATGAAGTTTCTAGTTTACTAAGAGAAAATACTCTTATTCAGAGAAGATAATATCAATTCAGGTAGAACAAATGAAAGTTCATGATGAAGGCAATGCTTAAACTAGATCTTGAAGAATAATAATGCCTCCCATTTATGAAAGAACTTCAAAGACACATAAGAGAACATTATTTACTAAATTAAATACAGTGGCTTATATGTATTCCAGAAAGCTGGAGGACAAGGACATCCAGGTTACAAGTGATAAAATAATGGCACTTCCCATTTATTTGGCATTTGTTCCCAACAGAGGCTAATACAGAGGGGAAAGAGTTAGAAAATAAGCTGCCCCTAAAAATCTTGATGGGCATGGATGTCAAATTAGAGGAATTTGGGTGAAGTAAGAAGGAATGGGATAAGTAAGGAACATTTCTGAGTTTTGAAAATATTAAGTTAAAAATAAAATTTAGAGAGAATGAGAGAAAAAAACAATATCTTCAGATCAAGGTAACTAATATACTGATGGTTTGTATGTGCACTGATACATTTAATTATTCTTTAATTCTGATTATTATTTGATGTAACTGTAATTTTTTAGGAGATTTGGGCCACTCTTTAAATTTTCTATTCTGATTGATGAGATATCAGAAAAACATTGATGCAATAAACTTTAGATTTATCTTACCACAGACTCCATAAACCACTTTATGGAGAGTTGTAAAATTAAAAAAAATATATATATATATATTAAAAGCAAGGTTTTCACTTGATTTTTCATAGTACATTTTTACTATATTTCTTAATATTGATGCATATATATACATATATATCACCAAAACAATGATCAAACAATTCCAAGCTTACATAATATGAAAGGTAATTGTTTTTCTTCACATTCTAGTTCCTTTCTCTTCCATGAATGGTTCAGCTTCCAAAGTCTGCTTTTTGATGATAGAATTAAGGACTGTTTGTGTGCCTTTGTTTATTACTTGTTTATTTTTTAGCTCTGTGCACTACTGTATCTTAGTGAAACCATCTCATGTACTGAGGCATTCATTTTTTTTAAATTCATTTTATTGATTTGTCACAATTGTGCATTAATTGATCCTTCCTCCTCCCTCCATATCACCCCTCTGTATCCCCCTTCCTGTCACTCCATCTCCCATTTTTCTGCAATTTGTTGGTTGGTTAAGTTGATGTTCAGTTGTTGGTTGTTTGGCCAACAACCAATATCTGGTAAATGTTGTGTGTGTGTGTGTGTGTGTGTGTGTGTGTGTGTTTACCCTGGGGCTTTCCCACTTCACTAACATTTGTTAACTATCCTGATCTTTTGTGCTCTTCACCTCCCCCACCTTCTTCCCCCTCCTCCTCTCTCACTCCATGGTTCAGTCCCATAGGTTGCTTTCATTTTTTCTTATTTGTTTGTTTGTTTTTCCCTATAGCCATCATATAAGTGAGACCATCCTGTACTTCTCTTTTTCTTTTTGACTTATTTCTGCTAATATGAGTCTTTCTAGTTCCATCCACGTTGCTGCAAATGACATGTGTTTGTCCTCCTTGATGGATGCGTAGTATTCCATTGTGTATATGTACATTTTCTTTTTAGCCAATCATCTATTTGGGGGCATTTGGTTTGTTTCCAATTCTTTGCAACTGTAAACAGGGCTGCAATGAACATGTGCGTACATGTGTCCTTTTGAATTAATGTCTTCATGTCCTCTGGGTAGATTCCTAGTAGTGGGATTGCTGGGTCGAATGGTAAGTCCACTTTCAATTGTTTGAGGGTCCTCCACACAGTCTTCCATAGTGGCTGGACCAGTTTGCACTCCCGCTAGCAGTGTAAGAGAGTTCCTTTTTCTCCACATCCACGCCAACATTTGTTGTTGTCTGTTTTATTTATGTGGGCCATTCTTACTGGTGTAAGATGGTATCTCAGTGTGGTTTTAATTTGCATTTCCCTGATTATTAGTGAAGTGGAGCATTTTTTCATATGTCTATTAGCCATCTGTATCTCCTCTTTGGTGAAGTGTCTTTTTAGTTCTTCTCTCCATTTTTTGATTGGGTTTTTTGCTTTGTTTTTGTTTAGCTGTAGGAGCTCTTTGTGCATCTTTGTTATCAGACCCTTGTCACTTGTCTGGAGGGCAAAAATTTTCTCCCAGTTGGTTGGGTTTCTTTTTGTTTTGTTTATTGTCTCTTTTGCTGAACAGAAACTTTTTAGTCCCAGCTGTTTATGCTTTCCTTCATTTTTTTTGCCGGCCATAGTTTCCCCAAATGGATTTCTGAGGTGAAATTCATGAAAGGTTTTGCCCAGGTTTTCTTCTATGTATTTTATAGTTGCAGGTCTCACTTCCATGTCCTTTATCCATTTTGAGTTAATTTTTGTACAGGGTGTGAGGGTGTTATCCTGGTTTTACAAGTTTTGATCCAGTTTTCCCAGCACCATTTACTGAAGAGGCTATCCTTGTTCCAGGATATGGAACATGTTTTTTGCCCCTTTGTCAAAGATTAATTGACTGTATATGTGTGGTTTTATTTCTGGATATTCAATTCTGATCCATTGGTCTGTTTGTCTGTTTTTGTACCAGTACCATGCTGTTTTAAGTATTATGACTTTGTAGTACGGTTTGAAGTCTGGAACAGTAATACCTCCATTCTCTCTTCTGTTTGTCAATAGGGTTTTGGCTATTCGGGGTCTTTTGTTGTTCCATATGAATTTCAGTAATTTTTATTCTATCTCTTTAAAATATGTCATTGGGATCTTTATTGGAATTGCATTGAATCTGTAGATGGCCTTTGGTAGTATAGCCATTTTGATAATGTTGATTTTTCTGATCCATGAACATGGCCTTTGGTAGTATAGCCATTTTGATAATGTTGATTTTTCCGATCCATGAACATCTGAGGCATTCTAATTCAGGGAAATATTTAGGCCCACCTGGCAAGAATATCAAGGCTTGGTTACAGAATGAAATTCCTAGTCTGACTGACATGAGACTACTAAAGGAATTAAGTGATTTGAAGCTTCAGTATCTGTGTACCTTGCCTAGCCTTCTTGCAAAAAAAATTCTCAGTGTCCATATTGTGATTCTCTACAAAACCATGATAGTACAAATGTAAAAACCCACAAAAACTTATGCCTAGGAGAGAGTGATGCAAACACATTAACATTGAAATATGTTGCATTCTTTCAGTAATACATACCTGTTCTTTTGTACTAGTTTTTAGTTATCAACATCTAGTATGCAATGACATTGTGTGCTCTCACCAGGACTGTCATTTGAGACATGCATAATTGTTTTAAATAATTTTATTGGCTCCAAAGTTTCCAAAATAGTCAATAGCCAATTATCCACTTAGTTAAAGAAATAGGTATTTAAAACTCAAATTCAAATTATGGTCAGATACTTCTATTTTTTCTTTTATTTCATAAAGTCACAGCCAAATTGAAAATCATAAAAAAAATATAACTTATAGAATTCTAACCACTTTATCTATAAAGAAGAACAATTCTGCTGTCCTAGATTCTGCTACTACTGAGACTGAGTTTGTTTATTTATTTATTTTTATGTACTAGAAACCCCTTTTCTCCTGTCTTGAGTAGTTAGCAGTTGTAGTTAGAAAAAGATGCCAAATCTCAGCAAAATTGACAAAATTTTTGGGGCTTTGAAATATGCAACTCTAAATGCATGAGATTCAATTCCAAGCTGTTTTCAGATATGAAGTCTGTGTTTCTGAGAAGATGAAATCCACTCCTTTAATTTGATGAGTCCAGCTTTCATAAAATATTTTTAAAATGTTTTAACTCTGATCCTTTTGATAAAATATACACCATTTCAAGTCCAAGAAAACATATCTCTAATACTATAGTTACTGCATTAGTTTATGTATTTTTGATTCACATTAAATATGAGTGTTCTTAATGTTGCATGCTTTACTCTCATCAGGGTAAACAAGTCTAATTTTATTGGAAAACTGAATTTCCAATATATCCACCCTGTTTTCTATTTAGTACATTAAATGATCTCTATTAGTTATCATATAGTTTACTATATTGAGAAGCATGCTGTTTTCCACAATAAATCAGTGTCACATGCGCAATTTTAAATTATCTACCAACTGTTTCTATTTAGAATAGGCTATCACTTTATTAATAAACATAAAATTATAGACAATATTGATTTCTCAAAATAACTTAGATTTTCAATGAAGTAAAATATCAATGATGTAAAAGTCATGATGACAATATTAATTAATAAGCGCTGATCTTGTTTACCCTCCATATTTTGTAGTGATTTTGTAAGAGGGTGGATTTCATCTACTATAATGTAATTTATTCCTGAATGTTCCTAGAGTATATTGTGCAAACACTAATTTCGCATATATTAATATGTCCTATGTCATAAAGAATTTTATGGATTATTTTGGGGAAGTGCCAGGTAAAAGCAAAAACAGAGTTGAACACATTTATGGCTGGGCTTCTTAGTAACTTTAACATATTGAGTATTGAGTAAAGCTAGAGAAAAAGCATGTAAAGATACATGCCTATGTATTCATTCCAGGCACACTTCTTGGGACCATGATGGTCCAGAGGATTTTACCTGGGAAAACTCATCATAGCCTAGTCAAATAGTCTTCATGTCTATCTACTCTTATTTTCGTTAGAATAATTTTTAAGGTAATTAATGCATTCAACATTACTTAATGAAATATTTTTAATAAAATACCTACTAAATATAACTGCAAACTGCAATCATAGCATTTAAAATTTTTTAACTCATAATCACCTTAGTTGCTGAATTTATGAACAGTTTTCAAGAGTTATTTTAATCCTTTGATTTAGTTTTGGATAAAGGATTTCTTTAAGATTAAGAATCATTGACTTAGTTTATATTAGTATACTTTTTGATGCTGACTTTATTATATAAAAATTTTCAACTAAATTTTATCAAGATTAAGATTTTCATTAATTGTCACAAAAGTTGGTAGCATTTATTTTCTGGATCATGCTGGGTGTTGACACATAATCTCTTCACCTCCTGAAGAGAGTTTTCAGTATAAAAATACTGTAAAACTGGTTTGAATGCTTTGATATTCACAGACCTAACAAGCTAGCACTCCAATAATCACAATAGACAGTTTCTCTTTATACATAAGTTGTTGTCCACAAGGAAGAAACTGGTACTTTTAATTTGAAAGGTTTACTGTATTCTGAAATAGCAACTTGTGCCTTCAGTACATACAAAAGCATATTTACACATGTTAAGTTTCCATTTGTTAATACACAGTTTCAAAAATTTTGCCTTTAATGACAAATTAATTGAGTCAGCAATTTGAGTATGGAATATATTCAATTTAATTTTATTAATTTTTCTTAACATTTTATTTACAAACTATTTGCTCCCTTGAGTTATTTATTTTTAAATTTTATTTCAAAAATTGGCATAGACAATAATTAGAAAAATGTGCTACTATATTTGACAGTATTAATTTTCAAAATTCATATTGGATTTATTATAGAGCAAATATTCATCCAGATGATAGAGGGGATATTGAAAGGCAACCCACTCATATTTTTTTTTAACATTTTTATATTTATTGCCCAGTATTTCCTAATTTCTTCCAGGTCATAAGACTGAGTAAAACCAACAGTTTCTTTTATTAATGACAGTTACATTCAAGTGTATGTTTATTTGACAGGAATAGGGGAGTGAGAAATAATCAGAGAAATACAATGTGACTCTGTTGCATGTTATGTGGTGAATTTCATAAGGTCATCAAAACCAAAACAAAAGTGACTAGACTTGTCCTGGGGAGCTTTTTCTGAAGAGATAAAATTTATACTGAGGTGCAATTGACAGAACAAAGTCAACTGTGTGAAAAGTAGGGTAAGAGTTTAAGCAGCAGTTGAAGGAGACGCACCAGGATAGTATGACCTGCCTGTCAGAGGAACTAAAAAGAAGGAAACTCTGATCATGTGGAGAATTTTAAAGCCAAGAGAGGAATAGCTACTTAACTTGAAGTACAATTAAAAGACATCAGCAGGTTTTAAGCAAGATTAAATAGCACATTCTCATTAATTTTAAAAAGTACATCCTGGTGTTATGCATAAAAAGGAATTGTAAGGCCTTGAAGGTGGCTCACATTAGGAGGAGAGCTCTGTGTTAGTGACCCACAGGCTACATGCAGATGCTTTGCATGCAGGAAATGTGCTGTTGAGGAAAAATGAATGTATTTTGTGCTCTGAACCAATGATTAAATAATGAGATGTGGGAAAGCACAGTCATACCAAACCACCCAATTCAAAGAATAATAATATATCTACATACATGCACACAACTATCAGTAAAACCAAGTAAACAGTAATAAAATGCATGATCTGTGTTTACCTTTATCCTAACTCTGAATGTAGAATCCTACTTCTGATCCCAGAAAAGATCTTGACAGATATATAACCTCTCAGATTAGTGACTCCAGTCCTCCAGAGAGCTTATACCATATGTGAAGGTTACTTGATTCACAGTATATAAAAGATGGAGTAAATGTCATTTCCTCTGAATGTCCAGTGTAGTGTTAATTTTATCTATTGTATACCCCAAAGGGTGCAGATCAAATGTACTGAGGATAAAGGGCTAGACAATTCTCTGATCATTTCATCTGGGCAGAACTCCCTGAGGATAAAAGTTCTCATGGAAATATCATGATGGATCACTTATATTTCCTGGAAAAATAACACAAAATTTAGTTTCTTCTTTTGTTATCAAGATGATGTCTATTACTGAAACAAACTAAGTTTCTCACTATCCTTCATTCCTTTGGATGGAATTCATGCATTACTCTTGTGATCTAATTATTTAGTGCCCCCACTCTGAATATCTTTCACATACAAGTGAAGTCATATTTGCTTTTCTTATTTCATTTAAAATCTCATTTAGTATATATCCCTTATGACCGTCCACATAGTCACAAATGGCAACAGTTAATCAACATTTATAGCTGGGTAGTATTCCTTTAAGTATATATACTATTTCTGATACCAAATCCCAATTTCAATTTCCCTTAGTCAATAAAAAGAAAAGGTTTGAGAAATGAAATAATTTAACATGTTGATGAGTTAAGGAGGATAGCCGACTTGTGTCTGAAAAATCACTGTTCTGTTCTTTGGCAGAAGGCATGGGTATATATCCAGAGTTAGGGGGCCAAGAAAGGGGAGTAGATAAGGGTCAGCATGTTCACCCTTGCAACACAGGCAACAGGAGGTTTTGGTTGATGTCAGCTTGCTTTTCCTATGACCTGGTGGTCAGCAATTCAGATGCTCTCTTCCTAATGTGTGAACATACATGAAGGAATATAAGGAAACTCATTTTTTTAAGCCTAGAGAAAATAAGGGAAGTAGGAGAGCTATTTGATTGGATATAGAGAAAAATCCTTCGTTGCTATTTCAATCCCCCCCCACCCCTGCAAGTCATAGTTGGATACTGCCTGCTGAACTGGCTTTCTCTTGATTTTTTTTTTTAATTATTGAAGGATTTTGTGGTGATACAGTAGCAATACAGTATACACTACAAAATAAGCCCAAAAGGAAAAGGGACAACTTGTTCCCTTCCTCAAGATGATGATGACATTTTCAGGTGTTCAGAAACACCTAGATTACCATGAGATATCTGCAGTCTATCCTGGGAGAATGTATAAAAAATAGTTATGATCCAGTCCTAAATTTAAAGTACCAGAGACTAATACAAAAAGATACAGTGACATAAATTTTCTTTGCCCTCAGCCTGATTTTGTTCAGTAGCAAATTAAATCCAAGTTTACAACATTTCACCTACATTTGCATAAGCTCATAAGGCAGAATAACCAAGCAGAATTCAGTTGACTTTGTTGAACACTCCATAAGGGCTTAGTGTGCGTGCTCAACATCTGGTCAACACAGGCTTGTATTAAGGCTACAGCATCATCAGAACTTCCCCTAAGATGATTTCTTCTTAAAGTTCTCAGGACATTTTCTCCAGTAGTTTTTCTGTCCTACCAATGGAGGCAAGCTTCCCTACCTTTCCAGAGACCTGTGGAATCCTACAAGAACAGTGGTAAGCTCTTCTTGATTCAGCTCTTGGCTGAACTCAAATTCAACTCCCAGATGAATTACAAACAAAACCTTGTAAAAAACAACCAAACAGGCAACAATCATGTTTCCATTTCTCTGGTTTTGGAGAAACAAATTAATTTTCCTATTGAGATTATGCAAATGCAGACAGACATATCATCATGAGAAGTACAGAATACAAATATTGCCTACAAGATTTCCTTTTTTTTTTTTTTTGCATTTGTGATGAGAGAAAAGCAACATTTTCTTTTCTTTTTGCTCATTAAAATAATGGTGAAATTCCATTGCTATAGATTATAGCATAGTTCAAAGATAAGCTTTCTAGAGGTAAAAAACAAACAAAAAACCAAGCAAATATAAAAACCAATGCCTTAAAAAAAGATTGAAAATTATATAAATCCTTCTCAGTGTATTTTATCCCATGCAGAAAGTCTTGATATTTTGTTGATAGATTTCATAAATCCAATTTTTGTATAGATTTAGTAGCATTTTCTCAGTTCCACAAAAGATCTATATTTCCTGGTATTGTCAGTCCCATCTCTGTGAATTTTCTGAGAAATAAATCTCAGCAAGTAGACTTTACAAACAACTTGAAAATAACTACACTTAAAGGTTGACTATGACAATGGGCTAGAATACTTGCTCAATTTTGTGACATATATATTTCAGAATAATCAGAACTGAGCAATTAAATTAGCCAGGAAACAAAATATTTTAAGAAATCAAGGTATTTTAGGCCAATTTTATCAATTCACATATGTGCTGAAAAATTGTGTCTATTTTCTCAATGACAATGTATCCTGGCATGCTTTAATATACCAATATTGAACCAATGTGTTTCTACATATTTTTCTATAATAAAAACAAGTCACGAAGAGTTTCTATTACTGATTAAAAACTTTAACCAATTCAAAATGGGTAAAACGACTTGTATGTAAGATCAGAAACTATAAAATACATAAGAAAACACAAGCAAAGCACTCCACAATTTATACAATAGTAACATCTTCCAGGAGCATCTGTACAGAAAAAGAAAGTAAGGTAAACGTAAACAGCTGGGACTATATCAAGTTAAAATGCTTATGCACAACAAAAGAGACTCTAACCAAAACAAAGAGGCATACAACTGAATAGGAAAAAAAAATGCAGCTCACTCAATTGAAAATAGTCTGGTTTCAAAGATCCATAAGAAACTCACACACTTTAGCAACAACAACAAAAAGCAAAATGTCAGTTAAGAAATGGGGAGAAGAGCTGAAAAGACTTCTCCAAAGAGGAAATACAAATGGTCAACAAGCATATAAAAAAATGCTCAGCATCATGTATAATGAAGAAGTGCATGTCAAAACCACAATGAAATGCCACCTTACACAGTAAGAATGGCCCATGTAAAATATATGAGCAACAGCATGTGCTGGCATGGATGTGGGAAAAAATGAGCACTTTTACACTGCTGATGGAAATGCAAATTGGTTCAGCCACTATGGAAATCTGTGTGGAGGATGCTCAAACTACTGAAAATGGAACTATCATTTGATTCAGCAATCCCACTTTGAGAATCTACCGAAAGATTGCTGAAGGACACACTAATACACTATTCAATAAGACATTTTTACTCTTATGTTTATTGCAGCACTATTTATAATAGCCAGAATATGAAAACAACCCAAATGCCTTAAAACAGAGGAATGGATCTCAACAATGTGGTATGTGTGCACAATGGGATGGCATTATGCAATCAAAAAGACAAATTTGATGCATTTGTGATAACATGGCTGGACCTAGAAAGAATCTTGTTACTGAACATAAGCCAGAAAGAAAAAGAGAAATACTGAATGATCTCATTTATATGCAGGATATAGGGATAACAAACAAAGGACAAGAAAAAGTTTAACAAACTTACAGCAGAATCAAAGCATAAAACAAAAGAGGGAGAGGTTGGAGTAATGATGGCATGGGATATTTTGGATGGCAGTTGATGGGTTGGTTGGAGAACCTTGGGGTATACAATGATGGGTATATATGATTTTTATATATACAATGAGGGCTATTTATATATATGCACACATGTCTGTGTGTGTAATCAACAAAGTTATAAAAACTAAACTATTTCAGAAATTTGATATCAAGAAAGTATTGTCATAGGATTCATAAATACATACAGATCTTATAAAATAATAGTTAACAAGAGGTAGAGCTAGAGGATTTTAAGAGCAAATCTGCCTTTGCTTGTTTGTTTTCACAATGCACAAAAATGCTTACATTATAAGATTTCTTTCAATTAACCAAGCCTGCGGGCTCTAAAATTTTAGATTACTTAATCAGCCTTTAATTTGCTATAAGAAGTTTGTAAAAGCTATTTAAGAATACTTGAGTCTTATTTTACAGATGGCAAAACAACTCTTTTGGTTTACATATGTACACTACTGATATAAAAATTAGTCTAGACCGGGCACAGTGCCTCGTGCCTGTAAACTTCAGTTTATGAAGTGGCCGGGGCTATGGATCATGGTTCGAGTCCTGCCTGGGGCCCATAGCGAGACCTAGTTCCAAAAAAATAGCTGGGCGTGGTAGCTCGCGACTATAATCCCAGCTACCTGGGAAGCTGAGGCTGGGGATTGCTTGAGTCTGTGGTACCTGGACAAGGAGAGCCTGTGGTTCCACGGGCAAAAATAGCAAGATCTAGTCTCAAAAAAACAAAAACAAACAAACAAACAAACAAACAAAAAACTAGTCTACTTTTTAACAATACAGTTAGCCACATATTTATTTTCTTAAGATACTTCTCTGACTGGAATTGGGTCCAAATGGGGCAGAAGCCACCACCAACAAGCTTTATGACCTCTAAACATTATTTCTTTTCTACTATTATTTCATTTCAAAATTTTACCAATCTCAATTTGACAATAAATCCTTCTAAATATCTTAAAATACCTAAGATAATTCTAAAGTTCATTAACCCAGGAAAACCAAAATTATATAAGAAATTAATTCAATTTTAAAATGTTCTATTTTTACTAACTCCTTCAATTAAAAATATTAAATTTATATTTCTAAGAATACCCATTAGATTCTAAAGAAAGTGGGTCAGAAAATCCCTTATTACTTTTCTAAAGTCACATTTTTCCTAAAATTTCTAGAAGAAATTAAGAATGGGTTAACGGTTTCACCATGTTTAATAGTCTAATCCCTCAAACAATTTTTTTAAGTTTAGCTTTATGCATCCACCTATCTATATTCTATATATTTTATATCAAGGAGATATTCTTTATGAGATGGGAGTTAAAATTAAAATTCTTATATGTTATAATATATGCCTCATCTTAGCTATTTTTAAAATGTTCAGGGCCAAGATTAAAACCCTCTGAAACACAAGCATAGAAAACTCAAATTAAATCCTCAAAGTCCTTGTTTATTCTTGTTTCTTTTTGACCTCATTTAAGACTAGAAAAAATAAAAGAAAATACCTTATTCATGGACCACTATTAGGAGGACCAACTAATAAGATCAACTAAGATCATATTTTGCAGTTTTCCTGTTCCTGGTCTCTAATGGAAATCTGAGCCTAAGAATTTAGTTCAGAGAAAGTAACATTTCCTCTCTATAGCTTTCCACAATTGATTAATTTAAGTAAGGAACGTATTTTAGTTTCTAAATTCATCACCCACCCCCCAGGATTTAGAACTTTTTTCAGCTTACCAATTAATATCTTTTATAGCTAACTAAAAATGTCCAAAGTAACTTTTACAAAAACAGCCAAGTCTGATCGCAAAAAAATCTGCTGAAGAGTATGATTGGAAGAGGCCAGCAAATTCAGAGTGAAAGTGGGTAAAAAGAGACTTTCTGTCTTTAAAACTGTTTACCCCTATCTGCTTGCTTCTCTCTTCAGCAGCAGGCTACAAGCATTTCCTTTGCAATTACTTTTAACCTTAACTGGATACAGCTATCTGCCTGCTTCTCTCTCCAAAGCAGGCTACACACTCCTCATTAGCATTTTCACTGATCACCTTTACCATTGATATGCAAAAGCCAGACAACTGCTCTCTGCTTTCAGCTCCAAAAACTGCAGAAAAGAAAAACTTTAAAACACAGTTTAAACTTTCCACTCGTGGGTTCTTACCACCATCCCCAGCCTTCTCAACCAAAATACCAAACCAATGTAAGACTATCAGTGCAGTGCAGACTAATTTATTTCTAACAAAGTGATTTCTAATTATCCTAATAATTAAAAAAAAATATGTAAGACTCAGAATACTTCAACATTGTCCAAAACCTTTCCCAGCATTGTCCAAAGTCCTTTCCCAGATTGCCCTAAATATCCTCAGTCTCTCAGTCCTAATCGTCTCACCAATGTCCAGTCAGAGTCCATCTCCAGAGCTTGAAGACTTGTTCCTTTAAATGCTCCTCGTTTTCTTCCACGCTGTCTTCTCCTTGTCACCTTCAGGCAGCAGGAACTCCATGGTGCCGAACCAGCCAAGTTCACTTTCTTCTCAGGCCTAACTTTTGCACGGCCTCTCGCAGACACAAGTTAAACTCAGCAAAACAAACTCCAACACGGAGTTCAAATCTGCAAACTCCTTAACTGCATTCAGCGCACATGCTGCCAGTCTGAGCCAGCCGAGGGTTGCAGGCCCTCGGTGGCCACATGGCCAAGCTCACATGGCTCACATCTTTACAAGATGGCTAATTCCCATCTCTCCTCTCTATCCTCTCTCCATATTGGAATCCCAATCGAATTAAATTGAATCTTTCTCTTTGTTTGCACACCCTTTATATACTCTGATTTCCCGCCTTCCAGGAAATCTGTTACACTTCTTTCTTCCCCCTGCATCCCCCTGAAGGGAAATTCCAGCTAAGGTCATTCTCCCATTTTAACATTACTTGTCCTTGAAACCTGCAATCTTAAACAGGAGACAGTGGGGGTGGGGGGCACACCCTATCAAGAGGAGGAAGAAAAAGACTCCAAAGTGGAGAACAAACGCTTCAGCTTAATATATATTCAATTTCTTTTTGTTGTGACTGGATGATATTGAATTAGTTGTATGACTAGGCGCATAAAAAGCAGAAAATACCAAATTTGTAAATTATCCAAAACCTGATTCCAGATGCTTGCTTAACTTCTTTGAAAAGACACAAATGTCAGATATTCAAAAGCACAGAATGAAGGAAAAGTTACGGTATACAGGAAAAAAACAGATATAAGTGCAGGTTCCCTGCTCTCACTGGCTCAATCCAGTCCTTCTGAAGGTATGTAGCCAATGTTCCAGAAAGTTGAGATTATTTTACAGTTTCTGTAGCTAAAGCACCCAAACTTACACTATATTTCATGGAAAATTTTGGTGATAAAAGGGATTAGTGCATGAAGGTTCCAGTTTTGAGAAAGGAAAGAATAGTGCATGACTGTGGTGTTAGAAAATCAGTTACTTTGTTGCTTACTGTCAGTTGTACCTGAAACTCCTAAGGGGAAATACTGACAGGGGCTGTTATTTGGACACAGGTTTGTAATACCTGTGATTGCTCAGTTAATTTTTATCATAAGGAATTTTCAAATGAAACAATGTGTCATCTCCCATATTTTTAAAACTAACCTCCTGACTTCCAAAATAAGACAAAAGGGAACCTTTAAATACCAAATATAAACACATATCAACCACTCACTACCAAATACGAAGTTTCCCAATTCCTCCTCAACTAGGCTTAACAAACAAATGGTACCCAAAATTGAGGGACACTTAAAGAGAAGGATCTCAAATTGAGGAAGACTCAGAACCCCTATAATATGTGTGAAAGTGAGGGTCTCAGAGTGCAACAAATCCAAACGCCAGGGTTCTGTGATTTTCCAGTTCAGTTTCCATTTCCTCAGATATGAATCCATGGGCCAGAACAGACTTTGTCTCTCCCTAGGCAGACTTGGGTGCTACGGACCGGCCGTGCAAGAAAGACCGCTGAGTGTGGGCTTCAGGCAGACAGGAAAAACTCAGGCAGGCGAATGATGGTCACAGACACGAATTTAGCGAGCGAGGAATCTGCTGCTTTTTTCTAGGTTTTCGGGCCACATTTTTATATTGTTAAACAAGCTACTTTAACATCCCAAGGGGAGGGGCATTTACTGAGTAGTGGGTGCATTATCTCAGTGAGAGGCAGAAGTGACCGCGTGAGGGTAATTATCATGAGCGCGTGAGGACTATAACACGAAAGACAGAAATCAATATCTTAAGAGAAAATAGATTATCATTAGATACTACTAAACATTCCTAAGCAATCATTTTTAGGGAATCAGGATAATAAAAGTTGGTTTCAAGTCACCCAAGGTTATTCCTTGGTTGTAAAGTTTATCTGGTTCTCCCAGTTTTCCTTGCCTCGGGCTCATTCTAGTATCTCAGTGATTCTCCACAGAGAGTCTAATTAAAATATAGAATCTGACGGCGGGGCTCCTATATTTTCTTAATAAAGATTCAGTTCATGACTTCAGCACTCCCACACTTGGGGTCCGGAGAGCTACGCCCCCTAGGGGGTCCCCAGAAGATTCTGGTCAGCTCCCAATCTGTTCCTCCTGCGGGGGGCCGAGAGCTCAACTTGCAAAGATTTATATTACAAGTTTCTCATCTCTGAGATGGGCTCCCACACTTGGGGGGAAGGTTCCCCATAGGAAATT